>PVIY010044908.1:0-19419 GCA_004026745.1 Myrmecophaga tridactyla | reverse complement strand
ACCCCGGGGAAAGTTGTTGGAACCCAAGGGCCTGGAGAGAAGACCAGCAGAGACCATCCTGTGCCTTCCACGTAAGAAAGAGCCTCAGTGGAAAGTTAGCTGCCTTTCCTCTGAAGAACCAACAAAATAAATCCCCTTTTATTAAAGGCCAATCCGTCTCTGGTGTGTTGCATTCCGGCAGCTAGCAAACTAGAACAGAAGGCAAGGAATGAAAGATAAGAAGAAATAAAAAGTCTGAAAAAACAAAACACAGGACTTATGGAAATGAAAGGCACGGTAGAAGAGATGATAAAAACAATGGAAAACTACAATGGTAGATTTTGAGAGGCAGAAGATAGGATTAGTGAACTGGAGGATGGAACAATCTGAAATCCAACAAGCAAAAGAAAATATAGGGAAAAATGGAAAAATCTGAGCAGGGACTCAGGGAATTGAATAACAATGTGAAGCACATGAATACATGTGTTGTGGGTGTCCCAGAAGGAGAAGAAAAAGGAAAAGGAGGAGAAAAACTAATGGAGGAAATTATCACTGAAAATTTCCCAACTCTTATGAAAGACTTAAAATTACAGATCCAAGAAATGCAGCATACCCCAAAGAGAATAGATCCAAATAGACGTACTCCAAGACATTTACTAATCAGAATGTCAGAGGTCAAAGAGAAAGAGAGAATCTTGAAAGCAGCAGGAAAAAAAGCAAACCATCATATACAAGGGAAGCCCAATAAGACTATGCATAGATCTCTCAGCAGAAACCCTGGAGGCGAGAAGACAGTGGGATGATATATTTAAATTATTAAAAGAGAAAAACTGCCAACCAAGAATTCTATATCCAGCAAAGTTGTCCTTCAAAAATGAGGGAGAAATTAAAATATTTTCAGACAAAAAATCACTGAGAGAATTTGAGACCAAGAGACCAGCTCTGCAAGAAATACTAAAGGGAGCACTAGAGACAGATATGAAAAGACAGAAGACTGAGGTGTGGAGAAGAGTGTAAAAAGGAAAACTATGAGTAAAGGTAAAAAGAAGGAAAATTAGATATGACATATAAAATCCAGAAGGCAAAATAGTAGAAGAAAGTACTACCTGTGCAGTAATAACACTCAATGTTAATGGATTGAACTCCCCAATCAAAAGACATAGACTGGCACAATGGATTAAAAAACAAGACCCATCTATATGCTGTCTCTACTCAAAGGACATGAGAGCAAGGACACAAACGGACATTTGCACACCAATGTTTATAGCAGCATTATTTACAATTACCAAGAGATGGAAATAGCCAAAATGTCCATCAACAGACGGGTGGCTAAACAAACTGTGGCATATATATACGATGGAATATTATGCAGCTGTAAGACAGAATAAAGTTATGAAGTATGTAACAACATGGATGGACCTTAAGGATATTATGCTGGGTGAGATTAGCCAAAAACAAAAGGACAAATACTGTATGGTCTCACTGATATGAACTGACATTAGTGAATAAACCTGGAATATTTCATTGGTAACAGAGACAATAAGGAGGTAGAAATAGGGTAAGATATTGCATAATTGGAGCTGCAGGTATACAGATAGTGCAACAGGACTGAACATAAAAACTCAGAAATGGACAGCACAATATTACCTAACTGTAATAATTAGGTAATTATGTTAAAACACTGAATGAAACTGCATATGAGAATGATAGAGGGAGGAGGGCTGGGGGCATAAATGAAATCACAAAGAAAGATGGATGATGACTGAAATGGTATAATCTAGGAATGCCTTGAGTGTATAATGATAGTGACTAAATGTACAAATTTAAAAAATGTTTTTGCATGAGGAAGAACAAAGGAATGTCATTACTGCAGGGTGCTGAAAATAGACGGTAATTAATATTTTAAAATTTCAACTTATGTGTGAGACTAAAGCAAAAAATGTTTATTTGGTACAAAATTCATATTTTGACTAGTACATCTCCTAATATAACTTACGTAGATAGTTGGTTAAACAACATAAGTACATGGAACCTTGAGTAGGACATGAGATTTTGTTGGTTTGTCCAGAGTGATGCCCTGATAAATCCCAGAGTGATTTGATCAGTGAGTGGAAAAGTATTTGCAAAGTCCCCTTCAGGGAATGGTGAGAACGGGGAAAATTCAACCTCCCCAAGTTGAATTCTTGATATTCTCCCGAGCAATGGGGACAACTAAAGCTATAGGCTGAGCCCCCAGTCTTAGGGTTTGTTCATATGAAAGTTATTCCCACAAAGGATAGGTCAAGACTACTTAAAATTAGGCCTAAGAGTCACCCCCAAAAGAATATTTTTGTTGCTCAGATGTGACCTCTCTCTCCAACCAACACAACAAGCAAACTCACCACCCTCCCCCTGTCTATGTGGGACATGACTCCCAGGGCTGTGGACCTTCCTGGCAACGTGGGACAGAGATCCTAGAATAACCTGAGACTCAGCATCAAGGGATTGAGAAAAACTCTAGAATGAGCTGAGACCCAGCATCAAGGCATTGAGAAAACCTTCTCAACCAAAAGGGGGAAGAGTGAAATGAAGCAAAGTGTCAATGGCTGAGAGATCCCAAACAGAGTCAAGAGATTATCCTGGAGGTTATTCTTATGCATTAAATAGATATCACCTTTTCAGTTAAGGTATAACAGAGAGGCTGGAGGGAACTGCCTGAAAATGTAGAGCTGTGTTCCAGTAGCCACGTTTCTTGATGATGATTGTACAATGATATAGCTTTCATGGTGTGACTGTGTGATTGTGAAAACCTTGTGTCTGATGCTCCTTTTATCGACCTTGTCAACAGAAGAGTAGAACATATGGAATAAAAATAAATAATAGGGGGAACAAATGTTAAAATAAATTTAGTTTGAAATGCTAGTGATCAATGAAAGGGAGGGGTAAGGGGTATGGTATGTGTTTTTTTTCTGTTCATTTTATTTTTCTGTTGTCTTTTTATCTCTTTTTCTGAATTGATGCAAATGTTCTTAGAAATGATCATGATGATGAATATGCAATTATGTGATGATATTGTGAATTACTGATTACATATGTAGAGCGGAATGAGCATATCTTAAGAATGTTTGTATCTCTTTCTTGTAATATTTTTAAAATTAATAATAAAAAAGATCCTAACATGAATTGCAAAGCCCTTTGTGAACCTACCACCTCTCATTCATTCATACTTATCAAATACCAAATATACCACATGCCAGGTACTGTGCTAGGCACTGGAGTTCAACAGTGATAAAAATAGACATTGCTCTTGTCCTCATGGAAGATTTATGGCCTATTTGTAGAGGCAATCATTAATCAAGTAAAAAACCAAATAAATGTAAACTTACAAACTGTGGCAAGTTTTCTGGAGGAAACGTTTCTAGTTCTCTCAGGGCATATTACAGAGGGTCTAAATAAATTTTACAAACTTCTGTAAGAAGTGATATTTGATCTGAAGAAAGGTTTGGGTTGGTATTAACTAGGTAAATGTTGAGGGGTTAGATATGCCTCCTACAGAAGAAAAAGTATGCAAAGATCTTTGTGGGGGATGGATTGGAGGAAGCATGACACATTTTAAAAACAGTAAGAAGACTAGTGTGGCTGGAATGTAAACAGTAACAGGAAGAGATGGTTGAGAAATGGAGTGGAGATAAAGGCATGAGCTGAAGGACTTTTAAAGGTGATAGCAAAGATTTTGCTCTTCATTCTAAGACTAAAGGGAGGAATGCATTTAACCTGGAGAGCAACATGATCAGACTTGCGTATTGAAAATCTGGAGACTTCTGATTGACAAGATGGTAGAGTGAGATGCTCGAGGGTTCTGTCACCCCAAGGAATCTTTGAACAACTAGAAAACCTGGCAAGGCCATCTTAGAGCATCAGAAATTACTTAAAGGGTTGCAGTTACTGAGTAGGCTCTGAATCAAGAAAAAAGGCAACTTTAAAATGGTAGAATCACAGAGTGCCATTGCTGGTCTTTCCTCCACCTTTCCCAGGTTTTATATGAAGCCAACCTGCTCTCTCATTGCAGGCCCTTGGCGTCAGTTCCACGGGAAGCAGGATAATCCCTATAAGCATACTGTGGTACATATATGTCTATATCAGTATATCTCAGTACTGGCTTGATATCCTAGAACTTGCTGTACCTGCAGAAGAAGTTTGTGGACACCAAAGTCAGTATAAGAAACAATTAAATCACAGAAGCCTGGAGTAAAAGATTACCGGCTTTAAGCCATACAATAGAGCTCCTGGAACTAAAACAAAAGACCAAATTCATAAGGAAAAGAGGAGGAATTCATATCCAGGTAAATGGAGAATTCCTAAGGTCATAAATGTATGTCCAGAACAAAATACATGCTCAGAGATGACCGGAGAGGATCCTGCACTTTTGTCTTAGGCTGTTCTAAGCATTTATTGTTATGAAGGCTAAGTCCTGAAAGGAGAGCACTCCAAAACACAGAGGCAATCTGCAAGGACTGTGAGAGTTTATTTTTGTTATCTTCCAACATTCAAGGAAATCTCTGTCATATCACTATTGGATACAAACTCAAGGAACAGATAGTTCAGGGACTAAATTCCAGAGGCAACATATTAAAATGTAAAATGTAGAATGGAAGATTACAAGACATACAAACAGGAAATGATGAACCATTCAAAGGAACAAGATAAAACACCAGGAACCATCTATAAATAATACAAGGCTTTAGAAATAGCATACAAAGACTTCAAAAAAGTAGTCTTAATCACACTCAGAGAGCTGAAGGAAAACATAGACAAAGAATTAAAGCATATCAAGAAAATGATTTCTGAACAAAATACCAAGTCCAATAAGGAGAGAGAAATTATAAAAAGGAAATAAACAGAACTACTGTAGCTAAGGACCACCATAACTGAAATGAAAATTCCCTAGAGGGATTCAACAGCAGATTGAAGCTAGTAGAAGAAAGAATCAGTGAACTTGAAGGTATGATCATTGAAATTATTCAGTCTGAGGAGCAAATAGAAAAGAGAATGGAAAAAAGTAAAAGAAGTCTAAGAGACCTATGTGAAACCACTGAGCATACTCAATACACACATTGTGTGAGTCCCAGAAGGAGGAGAAAAAGAGAAAGAGGCAGAAAGAATGTCAGAAGAAATAATGGCTGAAAACTTCCTAAATGTAATGAAAGATGTGAATATACAGATACATGAAGCTCAATGAACACCTAACAGGGTAAACACAAAGAGATCCATACACCAACACATTGTACTCCAGATGTTGAATGACAAAGATGATGAGAGAATCCTGAAAACTGCAAGATGGAAGTAATGTTTTATGTACAAGGGAGCCTCAATTAAAATTAAGTTCCAATTTCATATCAAAAATCATGGCAGCAAGAAGACAATGGTATGAAATATTCAAAATGCTGAAAGAAAATAATTGCCAAAGAAGAATTACTCAGCTGGTGAAACCTTCATTTAAATATGAAAGAAAGATTAAACATTCCAAAATTTTAAAAAGCTGAGGGAGATTTGGGGAGGTGCCAAGATGGTGGCTTAGCAAGGTGCGTGATTTAGTTTGTCCTCCAGAACAGTTACTAAATAACCAGGAACAGTACAGAACAGCTCCTGGGGCCACAACGTACCCCAGTCTGGACCAGCTGGACCGGCTGTGAGCCCCCCCAGAACTGTGAGTTCCCCAAACCTTGGCAGCTGGCGCCCCTCTCCCACAGGCTGCTTCCCAGAGGGGAAAGAAAAGGGACTTTACCAGCAGCAGGGGCTGAGCACAACCAATTGTGGAATTAATTAACAAATTCTGACAACTAAAAATAGGTCCCCAGCTCAGCTTAACCTGGTCAAAGCAGAGGTCACTCATTTTTGCCCCAGTGCCAAGGGGGCAGGGCTGATGGAAAAAGAAAAAGAAAAGAAACAGAGGTTTTTGTGGCTGTGTTTCTACAAAGGCTTGACTGCCTCTGGATACAGCGGCAGGACTTCTCAGGCTGCAACTTGCTTGTTTGAGGGCTTTGTCTGGAGCCTGTGCCTTTCCCAGGGGAGGGGTGAAGCCCAACTCAGGTGGAATCCCTCCCTTTAGGAATTCAGACACCAGGGCTTGGTAATTTCAAGCCATTCAACCAGCCTACAACCTCTCCTCTATCTCTGCCACACCCCCAGCAGGGAGTGTCTGCCAAAGTTAAAGGTACTGCATCATCTTATGCTGGTGGGACCTGCAGGCAGACAAGCCCCACATACTGAGCAGGATAAGAAAAACAAGTCCAGAGACTTCACAGGAAAGTCTTTCAACCTGCTGCATCTCACCCTCAGGGAAAACTGATGCATGTGACTCTTCCCTCCTGACAGGAGGCCAGTTTGGTCTGGGAAAATCCTGCTTGGGTCTGTAATACCTAAGTAGACCCTCCTAAGAGTGGGGAGAAAAAGGCACCATAGAGGCAGGCCAAGAAACAAGAAAACAATAACTGAAAAATTCTCCTCTGTTAAACAAAACCTAAGCTAGAGGTCCAGAAAAAGCTGAACTGAATATCAAAGAACAGACAGACAACATCCAGCAAGAAAACCCTAGGTAAAAGAAGTGAAAGCAGTCTCCAGAATAAACTAATTAAGGTAATTAAATGCCTAGACACCAGCAAAAAATAACAAATCACACTAGGAAAATTGAAGATATGGCCCAGGTAAAGAAACAAACCAACAATTCAAATGAGATACAGGAGTTGAAATAATGAATTCAGAATATACGAACAGACATGGAAAACCTCATCAAAAATCAGATCAATGAATTGAGGCAGGATACAAAGAAGGCAAGGAATGAACAAAAAGAAGAAATCAAAAGTCTGAGAAAAGCTTAGGGAGTTTGTCATCACTAAACCTGCCCTACAGGCAATGCCAAAGGGAGTTCTTCATGTCAAAAGGAAACGATATTGGATAGTACATAAAATCTGCATAAAAAGTAAAAATCTCCAGCAAAGACAGCTACATAGGTAACTATAAATTCCAGGAGTATTATATATTTGGACTGTAGTTTCACTTTTTACTTGTATAGAATCTAAAATGCAAATGAATAAAAATAATGATAAATCTGTAGTTTTGGACACACAATGTACAAAACTGTAATTTATGACAAGAACAAAGTAAAGATGGGAGAAGAGAAATACAAGAACATAGTTTGTAGATACCTTTTAGACTAAGTTGGTATCAATTCAAATCAAATGAGATTGCTATACATTTAGAATTTTAAACAATTTTTTTAAACATTTTTAAGTAATGAAGTTGTAGGTTTTCAGAAAAATCATGTAGAAAATACTGTGGTCCCATACATCCCCCAATTATTAAAAATTTACATTACCGTGGCATCTTAGTTACAACTGATAAAAGAATATAATAATTGTAGTATTAACTATAGTACATAGTTTACATTAGGGTGCTTTTCTTCCCCTTGTGCCATCATATTATTAACACCTTGCATTAGTGTGGTGCATTTGGTATAATTCATAAAATAATATTTTTATAATTGTACTTTTAACCATAGTACATCATTTAAAATAGGGTTCACTGTGTTTATACATTCCGTTTCATCTTTTAATTTTAATCTTAGTAACATATCTATGACCTAAAATTTCCCCACATAACCACATTCACAAATGTTTATTTATCTATTTATTTATTTATTTGCATGGGCAGGCACTGGGAATTGAACTCAGGTCTCCAGCATGGCAGGCAAGAACTCTGCCACTGAGCCACCATGGCCTGCCCCCACAAAAGTAATTTAGTAATGTCACTTATACTCATAATGTTGTACTAATAGCATGACAATCCATTTCCAAAATTTACAATGAACTGAAGTAGAAATTCTATACAAATTCAGCTTTGACTCTACATTCCCTATCCCCATCCCAGCCCCTGATAACTTTTATTCTAGATTATAGCTCTATGAGTTTGCTTATTCTAATTATTTTATATCAGTGATCAGACAATATTTGTCCTTTTGTGTTTGACTTATTTCACTCAACATAATGTCTTCCAGATGAGTAAAAATATGGATTAAAAGTAAATAAATAGGAACAAATATTAAAACAAATTGAGTAGATTGAAATACTAGTTATCAATGAAAGGGAGTGGTAAGGGGTATAGAAAAAATAGGAAGAACAGAAGTTAAAATATATTGGGTAGATGGAAATACCAGTGGTTAATGAGAGGGAAGGGTAAGGGGTATGGCATTTATGACGTTTTTCTTTGATTTCTTTTTCTGGAGTGATGCAAATGTTCTAAAAAATGATCATGGTGATGAATATACTACTATGTGATGATATTGTGAGCCGTTGATTGTACACTATATATGGAATATTTGTATGTTAAGAATGTTTGTCTTTGGGGTGGGTCATGGTGGCTCAGCAGACAGAGTTCTCACCTGCCATGCTGGAAACCCAGGTTTGTTTCCCAGTGCCTGCCCATGAAAAAAAAAAAGAATGTTCGTGTTTGTATATTGTTTTGGTTTGTCAATTAAAGAATAAATAAATAAATAAAATTTAAAATAAACATAATGTCTTCAAGGTTCATTCATGTTGTTGCATGAATCAAAACTTCATTCTATTTTAATACTGAGTAACATTCCATTGAATACATATATACCAAAATTTCTTTATCCATTCATCAGTTGATGGATACTTGGACTGCTTCCATCTTTTGGAAATTGTGAATAAAGACACTATGAATATCAATGTGAAAATATCTGTTTGACTCCCTGCTTTCAATTCTTTTGGGGTATTTAACTACTAGTGGGATTGCTGGGTCATATGGTAATTGTGTTAGTTTGTTAATGCTGCCAGAAATACAATATACCAGAAATGGGTTGGCTTTTATAACAGAAATTTATTAAGTTACAGTTTTACAGTTCTAAGGCCATAAAAATGTTCAAATTAAGGCATCCAGAAAAAAAAATACCTTGACTCAGGAAAGGGCTGATGATGTTTGGCGTTCCTCTGTCAGTTGAGAAGGCACATGGTGACATCTGCTAGAGTTCTCTCCTAATTTCTCATTTCAAATGGCTTCCTGGGGGGGGGTACATTTTCTTCCTGCATCTCCAAATATCTGGGTCTCATGTTGGCTTTAAAACTTTTACCAAAATGGCTCCTTCTTAAAAGTCTCCAGTAAGTGACTCAATATGAATGGGTGGAGACACATCTCCATGGAAACCACATAATCAAAAGGTCCCACCCCCAATTGGGTGAGTCAAATCTCTATGGAAGCAACTTAATCAAAAAGAGCCTACCCACAATTGGATGGATAACTTCTGCATGGAAACAACCTTAAAAAGTTCCCACCATAAACAATATTGAATAAAGATTAAAGAACATGGATTTTCTGGGGTATGCAACAGTTTCAAACCAGCAGTAATTTTTTTTTTTACTGTTTTTGTGAAAAATAACATGTATTCAAAAAAGCAATAAATTTCAAAGCACAGCACAACAATTAGTTGTAGAACAGATTTCAGAGTTTTGTATGGGTTACAATTCCACAATTTTAGGTTTTTACTTCTAGCTGCTATAAGATAACTGGAGATTAAAAGAAATATCAACTTAATGATTCAGCTATCATATTTGTTTGTTAAACCCTACCTTCCCTGTATCACTCCATCACCTTTGATCTTTCTATTCCACGATTTAGGGGTATTTAGGCCATGGCCATTCAAACTTTTTCATGTTGGAAGGGGCTGTCAATAATATGGGGTAGGGAGATGGAACTAGCTGATGTTCTAGAGAGGCTGGGCCCTCTAGATTTCTAGTCCAGGGACCCATCTGGAGGTTGTAAGTTTCTGGAAGGTTACCCTAGTGCATGGGAACTTTATACAGCCTTATATATTGCCCTAGGTGTTTTTTTAGGATTCATTGGAATGGCTTTGGTTGGGGGTTGGTGAGTTATGATAGGTAGCACTGTCTAGCTGAATCATACGTAAGAGTGACCTCCAGAGTAGCCTCTCAACTCTACTTGAACTCTCTCAGCAACTGATACTTTATTAGTTGTACCTTTTTCCCCTTTTAGCCAGGATGGAATTGTTGACCCATGGTGCCAGGGCCAGGCCCATCCATGGGAGTCATCTCCCATGCTGACAGGGAGACTTTCACCCTATATGTCATGTCCCACGTAGGGTGAAGGGCAATGATTTCACTTGCAGAGTTGGGTTTAGAGAGAGTGAGGCCACATCTGAGCAACAAAAGAGGTCCTCCAGAATTGACTCTCAGGCATATCTATAGGTAGGCTAAACTTCTCCACTACATACATAACTTTCACAATAGCAAGCCTAAAGACCAAAGGCTTGGCCTATTGATTTGGGTGCCCCTTTTGTTTGACACAGTATCGTGGGAGTCCCTGATGATAAAGTTTAATAGTTCCATGATTTTTCTCCCATCCCTCAAGGGACTTTGGCAATACTTTCTGATTATCTGCTTAATATATTCTGGGATATATCCAGGCATTGCATTAATCTAAACAGAATTAAAGGCCCTCATTCTTATTCTGGCCTCCCTGGGTTTCAATTGTTCAAACGAGCTATCCAGATGAGTTGAGTTAGATTATGTGCTATAGAAAATTTAGATTCTAAACAAAATAAATCTTTCCTCATTTAGTCTCAAAGAATAGGTGAGGTTCTAAAATATAGACAATGTCTTCCTTACCCCTGTATTCTGAATTACCTTAATCCCAACCTGACCAGCTTCATTCTTATCTCTAAATACCAGATTATACATATATAAAACAGCCTCTCAAAATCCAGAAATAATAATTACCACTCTGGACTAAATGTGCCCACTCTAAGAGCTTATAATCTAGGCCCCCGTTTTCTTATAAGCATTTTCCAAAGGACACCATACAATAATTGTTCCTTCATTTCTGGCTTATTTTGCCTCACCAAATGTCATTCACATCGTTGCAAGCCTCACAACTTCATTCTTTTTTGTAGCAGCACAATATTCAGTCATATGTATACACTATCGTTCACCAATCTACATCTCAGTCAGTGCATCCTTCAGCCACCTGCATTCATTAGGCATCATTTATAATGCCCAAAGTCCACAGTTCATCAACACTCTCAATTTTAAATAATTTCATTGTTCCCAAGAGAAAGATAACCAATAAACACACCCTCACTATCTAGGAAATCTAAACCTCCCCTTAACTCTTGCCCCTTCCCACATTATTTGTCCCTGCTATTGCTATGGTACTGCTGATGTTTTCATATTAAACATAACCAATAGCATGCAATAACAGTTTCCCCTGTATCCTGTACTTAAACAATCTTCATACACAAATCATCCCTTTGAAGTAGTTCTTGCAAGAATTTATTTATATTTCTAGTGTTAATCAGTGGGACACATAGGTCTATACAACCCCTTTCAATTATGTTCACCTTCAATATGGTAATATTACTTATAGACCCAAAAGAACTGCCTTCATGTCTATTTATTTCCTTTCATTTGAGTTTACTCTCATTAGTTAACTGTTCACCCATGTCTAGCTTCTATACACCTCTAAGTCCCCTATATTCTATATTATGGGCCTCACACTTTACCTTTATCATGGTCATAAATGTGGAGTCATAGAATATTCATCTTTTTGTGTCTGGCTTGTTTCACTCAGCATTATGTCCTCAAGTCTCATCCATCTTGTCATGTGCTTCAAGACATCATTTTGTCTTACTGCTGCATAATATTCCATCATATGTATATACCATGCTTTCTTAATCCACTCGTCTGTTCACAGGCATTTGGATTGTTTCCATCTTTTGGCGATTGTGAATAGTGCTGCTATGAACATTGGTGTGCAAATGTCTGTTTGTGTCATTATTTTCAACTCTTCTGGGTATATGCCTGCATTAGTTAGGGTTCTGTAGAGAAACAGAATCAACAGGAAATCCTCACAAATATAAATTTATAAAAGTGTCTCATGTAACCATGGAAATGCAGAGTCCAAAATCTGCAGGGCAGGCTGTGAAGTCAACGATTCTGATGGAGGGTCTGGATGAATTCCACAGGAGAGGATCACCACCTGAAGCAGGAAGAGAGCCTGTCTCTTCTGAATCCTCTTTAAAAGGCTTCCAGTGATTAGATTAAGCATCGTTCATTGCAGAAGACGCTTCCCTTGGCTGATTACAAATGGAATCAGCTATGGATGCAGCTGACGTGATCATGATTTAATTCTATGAAATGTCCTTATCACAGCAGACAGGCCAGTACTTGCCCAACAAGACAAACAGGTACCACCACTTGGCCAAGTTGACACATGAACCTGACCATGACAATACCAAATAGTGCTATTGCTGTGTCATAGGGCAACTCAATATTTAGTTTCCTATGGAACCACCAAACTGTCTTCCATAGCTACTGTACCACTATACATTTGTACCAGCAGTGCATAAGTGTCCCAATTTCTCCACATCATCTCCAAAATTTGTAGTCTCTTGTTTGTTTAATAGCAGCCATTTTTATTGGTGTGAGGTGGTATCTCATTGTAGTCCTGATCTGCATTTCCCTTATAGCCAATGAAAATGAGCATCTATACATGTGCTTTTGAGCCATCTGTATTTGCTCTTCAGAAAAATGTCTATTTATATCTTTAGCCCATTTTATAATTAGGTTATTTTTTCTTTTGTTGTTGAGTTATATGATTTCTTTATGTATACAGGACATCAAAACTTTGTTCGATATGTGATTTCCAAATATTTTCTCCCATTGGGTTGGCTGCCTCTTCACCTGTTTTACAAAGTCTTTTGAGGTGCAAAAGCATTTGATTTTGAGGTGTTGCCATTTATCTATTTATTTATTTATTATTTTTAAAATTTGCATATGGGCAGGAGGCACCAGGGATCGAACTCCAGACCTCCAGCACGGCAGGTCGGAGCTCTGCCTGCTGAGCCATGGCAGCCACCCTATCTATTTATTCTTTAGTTGCTGTGCTTTGGGTGTAAAGTTTAGGAAGCTACCTCCCATTACTAAGTACTGAAGATGTTTCCCTACATTTTCTTTTAGAAGCGTCATGGTGCTAGTTCTTATATTTAGGTATTGGATCCACTTTGAGTTTATTTTTATATAAGGTTTAAGGGAAGGGTCCACTTTCATTCTTTTGGCTTTTAATATCCAGTTCTCCCATGCCCATTTATAGAAAAGACTATTTGGTCCCAGTTCAGTGGACTTGTGGGTCGTGCCAAAAATCAGTTGACCATATATTTGGTGGTCTATTTCTGCACTTTTTACTTCTTCTTTTCCAATTTGGATGTCTATTCCACTAGTCAAAACTTCTATCTTTGTGCCAGTACCATGCTGTTTTCACCACTGTGGTGATAGTTTTAAAGTCAGGAAGTGTTGATCCTCCCACTTTGTTCTTCTTTTTTAGGATACTTTTAGCTATTTGGGGTCTCTTTCCCTTCCAGATGAATTTGGTAACTAGCTTTTCCAAGTCTCCAAATTAGGTTGTTAGAATTTTTATTGGTACTGCATTGAATCTGTAGATCAATTTGGGTAGAATTGATGTCTTACCTATATTTTACCTTCCTATGCAGAAGCACAGAATGTCTTTCCAACTATTTAGATCTTCCTTGATTACTTTTAACAATGTTATGTAGTTTTCTGTGTACAAGTCCTTTATGTCCCGAGTTAAGTTTATTCTTAGGTAGGTTCTTAATTCTTTTGGTTGTTATTTTGAATGGATTTTTTTCCTTAACTGACTCCTCAGTTAGGTCATTGCTTGTGTATAGCAATGTTACTGACTTTTGCAAATTAATTTAATATCCTGCCACCTTGCTGAATTTGTTTATTAGATCAAGTAACTTTGTTATCAACAGGATTTTCCAGGTATAGTATCATGTCATCTGCAAACAATGAAAGTTTTACTTCTTCCTTTCCAATTTGGATGCCTTTTATTTCTTTTTCCTGCCTGATTGCTCTAGCTAGAACTTCTAGTACAATGTTGAATAATAGTGGTGACAGTGGGCATCCTTGCCTCATTTCTAATCTTGGGGGAAAAGCTTTCAGACTCTCCACTAAGTACAATGCTGGCTATTGGTTTTTCATATATGCCCTTTATCATATTCAGGCAGTTAACTTTCATTCCTATCTTTTGAAGTGTTTTTATCAGAAAAGGATGTTGAATTTTGTTGAATGCTTTTCAGCATCAATTGAGATGATCATGTGATTTTTCTCTTTCATTTTTTTTTAATGTGCTGTATTACATTGATTTTCTTCTGTTGAATCATCCTTGCATTCCCGGTATAAACCCCACTTGGTCTTGGTGTATGATTCTTTTAATGTGTTGTTGGATTTGATTTGCTCGTATTTTGTTGAGAATTTTTGCATCTATGTTCATTAGGGAAATTTGTCTATAGTTTTTCTTTCTTAGCATCTTTACCCAGTTTTAGTATTAAAATGATATTGGCTTCATAAAATGTGTTAGGTAGTGTTCCTTTTTCCTCAAATTTTTGGAAAAGTTTGAGCAGGACTGGTGTTCATTCTTTTTGGAATATTTTATAAAATTCCTGTGTGAGGCCATCTGTCACTGGGCTTTTCTTTGTAGGAATATTTTTGATGATTGTTTGAATCTCTTTACTTGTGATTGGTTTGTTGAGACCTTCTATTTCTTCCTGAGTCAGTGTAACTTGTTTGTGTGTTTCCAGGAATTTGTTGATTTCATCTAAGTTGTATAGTTTGTTGGCATATTGTTGTTTATAGTATTGTCTTATGATTCCTTTTATTTGCATCCTCTCCCTTTTTTCTTTGTCAGTCTTGCTAGTGGCCCATGCATTTTACTGATTTTCTCCAAGAGCCAACTTTTGGTTTTATTGATTCTTTCTATTGTTTTCTTGTTGTTGTTGTTCTCCCATTCATTTAATTCTGCTTTAATCTTTATTATTTCTCTTCTTCTATTTGCTTTGGGATTAGTTTGCTGTTCTTTCTAAAGTTACTCCAGGTAAGTAGTTAAGCCCTTGATTTGCTTTTTGCTCTTCCTTCTTTTTCTCTTTTTTTTGCATGGGCAGGCACTGGGAATTGAACCCGGGTCTCTGGCATGGCAGGCAAGAAATCTGCCACTGAGCCACCATTGCACCACCCTCTTCCTTCATTTTTATTGCATTTAGGGCAATAAATTTCCCTCAGCATAGCCTTTGGCACATCCCATAAGTTCTGATATATTGGATTCTCATTTTTATTCATCTGAAGATAGCTTCTGATTTCTTGAGCAATTTCTTCTTTGACCCACTTGTTATCTAAGAGTGTGTTATTTAATCTCCATATATGTGTGAAAGGTCTCATTCTTTTGTGGTTATTGATATCCAGCTTCATTCCATTTTGATCAGAGAAAGTACTTTGAATAATTCCAATGTTTTAAAATTTATAAAGACCTGTTTTGTGTCCCAACATATATGTGATCTATCCTGGAGAATGTTCCATGAGCACTAGAGAAGTATGCATATGCTGGTGTTTTGGAGTATAATGACCTATATATGTCTGCTGTTAGGTCTAATTCATTTATTAAGTTGTTTGACTTCTCTACTTCCTTGTTGATCTTCTGTCTGGTTCTTCTATATATGGAGGAGAGTGGTGTATTGAAGTTTCCTATTATTATTGTTGAAACATCTATTGTTCCCTTCAGTTTTGTCAATATCTGTGTCATGTACTTTGGAGCTCCTTGATTGGGGGTATAAACACTTATGATTGTTATTTCTTCTCGGTGAATTGTCCCTTTAATTAACATACAGTGTCTTTCTTTGTCTTTTATGATGTCTTTACATTTAAAGTCTATTTTGTCCGATATTAATGTAGGTACTCCTGCTTTCTTTTGGTTACAACTTCCATGGAACATCTTCTTCCATCCTTTCACTTTCAATCTATTTGTATTCTTGCATCTAAAATGAGTCCCTTTTAAGCATCATATAGCTGGGGTTATATTTTTAAGTCCATTTACCAGTCTGTATCTTTTAATTGGTAAGCTTAGTCTGTTAACAATCAAAGTTATTACTGAAAAGGTGTTTCCTTAATACACCATCTTATTTTTTTAATTTTATTTGTCAGGTTTATATATTCTTTTCCCTCTTTCTCTTTTTATCCTTTAAGTTACCCTTACTGGTACTCTTCAATTCTGTGTCCTTCAGACCTCCCTCTCCCATCTTTTTTTTCACCTGGCAGAACTCCCTTTAGTATTTCTTTTAGGGCTGGTCTCCTGTTGACAAATTCTTTCAGGATTGTTGTCTGTGAAAATTTTAATATCTCCCTCAGTTTTTTTTTTTTTTTTTAAGCATGGGCAGGCATGGGGAATCAAACCCGGGTCTCCGGCATGGCAGGTGAGAATTCTGCCACCGAGCCAACATTGCACCACCTTGTCTCCCTCAGTTTTGAAGGCCAATTTGGCTCAGTACAGATTCTTGGCTGAAAGTCATTGTCTTTCAGGACCTCAGATATATCATGCCACTGACTTCTCACCTCCATAGTTCCAACTGAGTAGTTTGAACTCAGTCTTATGTGGTTACCCTCATATATAGTAGATTGTTTTTCTCTTGCCATTTTCAGGTTTTTCTGCTTCTCTTCAACATTTGACAGACTCATTAGTATATGTCTTGGGGAAGGCCTATTTGGATTTATTCTATTTGGAGTTCATTGAGCTTTATTGACTTGCATAGTTATGCCCTTTATACGGGTTGGTAAGTTTTCCACCATTATATCCTCAACTAATCTTTCTAGCCCTTTACTCTTCCCTTCTCCTTCTGGGACACCAGTGATTCTTATATTGATGGGCTTTGTTTTGTCCATCATTTCCTTGAGATCCAATTCATATTTTTCCATCTTTTTTGCCATTTGCTGTTTTGTGTGTTCACAATCAGTTGTTCTGTCTTCTAGTTCACTTATTCTTTCTTCTGCATCTTCAAACTGATGTTGTGTGTCTCTAGTATGTTTTTTATTTGGTCTACAGCATCTTTAATCTCTGTGATATCTGCTATTTTTCTATTTATTCTTCCAAATTCCTCTTTATCCTCTTCTAGTGTCTTCTTGATCTCCTCTATGTCATTAGCCACTCCATTTATTTTATTTAGTAGAGTTATATGAACAGCTTTGATTAGTTGTTCCAACATCTGTGTCTCCCCTGGTGTTTTAATTGGTCATTAGGCCTGGCTATATCTGTCTGCATCATGATATGTTTAGTGATCTTCTGTTGTCTTTGAAGCATGTAAATATCTTGATTGGCTTACTTTGGAAGTTGATTTCCTTGAATAGTCTAAAGCTTTGTATTTGTGGGATGGATGTGGAGCAGGATGCAGGGTGGGGCACAACAGTGCAGTGATGCATTGCAGTGCAGGTATAGGCTCAGGTTGGAGATATTTTGCTGGTGCCTGTGAGTGTGGGTGCCCATTAAGGGGGAGGATGTTGCTATGCGGGTGCATGGGTCTGGGGGGTGGGGCCCTGATGTATGCTGATATAGGGCATGGGGCCTTTTGTGTGCATGTGCAGAGGTCATGGCAATGGGTAGGCTTGGGTGTGCATGCACTGGGGGTGGATGTGGCCTGGCTGTGCAGGTCAGTAGTTTGCCAGAGTGGAGGGGGGCATGACTGGGGGCCATGCACATGTGCAGCTCTGAGAGGGACAAAAACTGATGTACACATTCACAGAGCTCAGGGGTCAAGGTAGTGTTACATGACTGTATGGGCTGGGGGTGGGTGTAGTCTGGGTATGGAGGTAAGCCCCTGCAGCCTTTATGTGCCGGCGACCACCTGCAGGGGGCAGAGAGGGGGAAGTAGTGCTCAGCAGGGGCAGGGAGAGACTGCATTTGCACAGGAGAGGTGGGTTAAGCTGGGACAGGCCAGCGCATTCTTGGAGTGGGGGTTGGAGTGTGTACACACTGGAGGTTGGTGGAGTGCAGGTGCTTGTATTGTGGGGAGGAGTGTGGGTGATGGGGTTCAGGTGTTTGGGGTGTGGGGTGGGTTGCGGGTCACCAGGCTGTGCAGGTGAAGGTAGCACGTTCAGGGAACATGACTTGGCTTACTTCCTAGCTCCGTCTCTTGGTCTATGCAATCCAGAAGGTTCCAGGCTTCCATGTTAGGTTGTTTGCATCAGCCAGATGGTCTCCAGTTCTTGGCTTCTCAGTCCCTCAGCTTTTGTAACTAGGGCCTCCTTATGTGGTGCAGAAGACCTTCACTTGTCACTTACATCTTGGAATCACCATCTCAGCCACCTTCCCCTCCCTTCTCTAGCTGTTCCTTGGAGCAGGGATGAACTCAACCTATCTTATTCTGCCATCTTTCTGGAACTCTCTATTGCTTTCTATTTTGTATTTCATTTACTTTTGCTCTATACTTTGTTATTTATTGCTTTTACTTACCCTGGGTTTATTTTTCTATTCTTTTTGTAGTTTCACCAGGTGTGAAGTTAGGGACAAGGGCGGCAGAAACCTTTGTTTCAACCAGCCCTAGACAGGGGTGGTGGTCTCAGAGACATAAAGATGGAGTGGTTACTCAGGGCTTGGGGAATCAGGTAGCAGAAGGGCTGCATTTGTTGGGCATATCAGGAAAGCTTAGCTTTGAAGAGCTATCAAAGTATCTCCCAGTAACCTTCTTGATCTCACCCCCAGGGCACTTTGGAGCTGGTCTGCACCCCTTTGTGGGTCCCTTGTCCTGTTTCAGCAGAAAGACTGACTTGGAGTCTTCTCTGGCTTGCCCCTCCATTCAGAATTTGTAATCCAGGCAAAATCAGCTTTAGACAATAAAAGGAATGTATGAAACTACAAGGGCAGATGATCAGGCCTAAGACCTGCCAGCTTGAAACAACTGGGAGAGGGTGGTCTGTCTCCCAGGAAACAGAGAGGATAACCAAACTCCTGTAAAAAGGGGAACTGCAAAGCAACCAACGTTCAAAGGCCCAGGAAAAAGAGGCCCAGAAAGACAGGGAAAACACTGTACACTGCATTGGCCTTGGTGAGATCTTCCCAATAGGAGGGCTGAAGCTAAAGAAAATCTGTGTCCTATTGCCAACTGGTTACAAAATCAAGAAATAAACATCTCAGGCAATAAATCTGGAGTTAACATTTTAAAATATTAAAATGTACAGTGTTCAAGAAAAGAATACAGGACACACAAAGAAACAAGAATTGATTACCCATCCTATGGAAGAGGATAAAAATCTAGAAACACCAAAGAATATGATCAGAATGTGAACTTACTGAAGAAATCCTTTTTTAAAAGATGATCTTAAAAATGCTCAATGAACTAAGTGTCAATGGCGGAGAGATTCCAAACAGAGTCGAGAGGTTATCCTGGAGGTTATTCTTATGCATTAAGTAGATATCACCTTGTTGCTCAAGATGTAGCAGAGAGGCTGGAGGGAACTGCCTGAAAATGTAGAGCTGTGTTCCAGTAGCCATGTTTCTTGATGATGACTGAACAATGATATAGCTTTCACAATG
>PVIY010044907.1:0-19421 GCA_004026745.1 Myrmecophaga tridactyla | reverse complement strand
TCTCTACAGAGCTTTTGAATATCTGGGGCCAAAGAATGGACTTTTAGGATTTCGTTAATTAGATTCCAATAAGTAAAAGCAGTGACCGGGACCTTTTCAGGACCGAAGGTTCGGAAGTAGTCCTCTAGACAATCCCCGACCCTTAGCCAGCATTGTTGGTCTATAGTGCCTTCCTGGGGGAACCAAGGGCAAGTCTTTAGTAGGAAATCAAAGAAGTGTGTGAGATCTTTTTTCTTAACTCTAGTTCCTCGTGCCTTGAGCGATTGTTTTAACTGACTAATGTATAATTCATGTTGGGAAGTTGCTTTCCCATGATGAGGGTGGGGGGCTTACCATTTTCTCTTTTTCTTTCCTTGCGCCATCACTGATCAATTGCCAAGCGGATCTGTCTCGCGAGCGAGTCCCTTCGCGGCGATCCCGGGGGTGGTGAATGCGAGAGGCCTCTCTCCTTGAGTGCGGCGTTCCGTCCCTCACAAAGCTCGAGCCCCACGTTGGGCACCAGTTGTCCCAGCCTGCGGGACGATCAACCGAGGCTCTAACTCCTGTGAGGGAGGAATGGTATGGGACAAGACACACGAAGAACGACAGCAAGACAAATATTCTGATCAAGCTGCAAAGTTTTATTGAGAGGGCTGGGTATATATATGCTTTTGGAAGAAGGAGTGGCTAGTAGGGACGGGTGGCGATCTAGGATTGGTCACTGCTGTTGCTAGGCTGGAGGGCAGATTACTGGGATTGGTTGCTGCTGTTGCTAGGCTACAGGGCAGATTACTGGGATTGGTTGCTGCTGTTGCTAGGGTAAAAGGCAGTTTGTAAGGTTAATACTTTTGGCGCGGTTTTGTACTTTTGGCGCAAACCGCTAGTACTTCTGTAAAGAAGGTTGATTGTAGCTTAGGCTATTTTTGTATTAGCCCTGGCAGCCATGTTGCATGTTTTCGGCATTGCTGAGGGTGGAATCTATATATGCTACCTTAATTGTCCCCAACAGGTTTCAAGGCAGGGGTTATTCTTTACAACTTAAGTTTTCCAGAACAGAGAAAAATATTTCCCTATCCTCCCCTAAAACATACCCAATCCTATATATAATTGTGGCAAAAGGAAAAATCATATATACTTGTTAGAATTCTCATTGGTCAATAAGAATGATGACTTTAATAATATATGAAAAAGATACTCCATCATTGTCAAGAGTGTTTCTATAAGTTCTTGGTGCAAAGAAAGTTCTCAGGACATGTCACCTCATTAATAAGTGCTTCAATTGAGAGATGAACTCAGTGCTCTGAGGCTATACAGGAAAGCATGAAGATCACCATGCAAGACTTGATGGAAAGTATTACTGTGGAGATAGCAAGTGGGGTCTTAAAGGATGCATAGGAGTTTACCAGGAAAAGAAGAAGGCATACATTAAAGCAGGAAAATCAGAGGCCTGAAATGAATGTTAATTTTTCAACCCTACCTGTTCTGTTTTCAGTCCGACATATTTTCTGGAGCCGTTTTCATCAAGGCAGCTGTAGGATTGCACCTTTACCTGGCAGTCTTCATCTTCTTGGCTATCACTGCTATTTGCACAATTACTGGTAAGTCCATTGCATTTTTATCTCAGTCATGCTGTCTTCTTCTGGTTCTGCCCCAACCTGCAATTACGAACATCAGTGTTAACCTTATCACAACCAAGGTAAGGAAACCACTTTATTCCCACTATGAGGTTCAGGCCCAGAAAACAGAATCTGCAGTGTGGGGCATGAGCACCTTGATTGAGAATAGTGAGGTGGGCACTCAGGGAAGGGAATTGATGATTTGGTTCAGCTGTATTTTTGTCACCCAGATTGGCAATTAGGACTCCAGTGCATCATCCACGTGGCATTCAGGGTGAAATAGAGGTGTCAAAAAAGACTGAGATATGCAAGATGGAGCCCAAAGGAATACAGGATGCCAGGGCATAGTGGTAGATCATTAGTGGCAGAGGTGGAAGGATGGAACTGGGGCAGTGAGTTGTGGTTGGCCGAGGAATGATGGTATATGGCCGGCTCTCATGAACCAGCCTGGAGTAGTATCAATGCATATGAACTTATGAAAAATGAACTATACCAGTTCAGCTGGAAAAATAAAATAGTGAGAACAATCAAGAATAGTACTGGAGTGATTTTCACACAATAAATATACATTTCAGAATATGTGAGATGGAAGCACAAATCTACTGATTTCATAATAAGTCTTCTTTCCCTGGGACACTCTCATAAAGGAAATAGCTGTTGATTGAGTCGAGTGAACCTAGAGATTAAGGAGATGTGTTGTGATTTTTTGTACTACATTGCAGCAAAAACACAATCATATATCATGAGCAGCTGTGTGCTAATAAACCAGACAACTTAGATGAAATGGACAAATTTCTAGAAACACATGAACAACCAACATAGACCCAAGAATATATACACGACTTCAACAAACCAGTCACAAGTCAAAAGATTGAACAAGTCAGCAAAAACCTCCCGAGAAAGAAAAGTTCAGGACCTGGTTGTTTCACATATGAAGCTAGCAAGCATTCCAAGAAAAATCAGTAACAGTTCTGCTGAAAATCTTCTGAAAAATGCAGAGGAGGAAAAGCTACTTAACTCATTCTATGAAGCCTGCAGCATCACCCTAATACCAAAGATACTACAAGAAAGGAAAATTACAGACCAATCTCTCTAATTAATATAGATGCAAAACTCCTCAACAGAATACTGGCAAATTGAATCCAGCAGTACATTAAGAGAATTATACACCATGAACAAGTGGGTTTTATTCTAAGAATGCAAGGCTGCTTCAACACAAGAAAAACAACTTATATAAGACATTGCATGAACAAATCGAAGGAGAAAAATGCATGGTCATCATGATTGATGCAGAAAAGGCATTTCACAAAATCCAGCATGGATGAAAACACCTCAAAGGATAGAAATATATGGAAACATCTCCAACATGTTAAAGGGAATATGTGAAAAACCCACACTTAACATCATACACCATGGGGAAAGACTGAAAGTTTTCCCTCTAAGATCAAGAACAAGGCAAAGTTGCCCACTGTCACCATTGTTATTCAACACTGTGCTGGAAGTACTAGGCTAGAGCAATTAGGCAGGAAAAAGAAATAAAAGGCATCCAAATTGGAAAGAATGAAGTGAAACTTATACTGTTTGCAGATGATATAGTCCTATACGTAGAAAATCCAAAAAAAATCTACAGTGAAGCTACTAGAGCTAATAAACAAGTTCAGCAATGTGGCTGTATACAAGATCAACATTCTAAAATCAGTAGTGTTTCTATACACTACTGATGATAATCTGAAGGAAATGAAGAAAAAAACAATTTACAATAGCAACAAAAAGAATAAAATGTCTAGGAAAAAACTTAACAAAAGACGTAAAAGACCTATACACCAAAAATTATGAGACATTGCTAAAAGAAATCAAGGAGGACCTAAATAAATGGAAGGACATTCATTGATGGGAAGATGAAATATAGTTCAGATGTCAATTCTACCTAAAATGACTTACAAATTCAACACATAACAATCAAAATCCCAACAACTCACCTTGCAGAAATAGAAAAACTAATGATCAAATTTCTTTGGAAGGTAGGTTGCCCCAAGTACTAAAAATAAAACAAGGCTGGATGCCTCATGCTTCATGACATTAAATCATATTACAATGCTACAGTAGCCAAAACAGCATAGTACTGCATAAAGATAGATAAACTGACCAATGGTATTGAATTGAGAGTTCAAAAATAGACCCTCTCTTCTATGGACAATTGTTTTTGTTTTTGTTTTTGTTTTTTGCATGGGCAGGCACCAGGAATGGACAACTGATTTTTGACAAGGCAGCCAAGTCCACTCCTCTAGGATAAAATAGCTTCTTCAATAAATGGTGCTTGGAGAACTGGATATCCATAACCAAAAGAATGAAAGAGAACCTCTATCTCACACCACATACAAAAATAACTCAAAATAGATCAAAGACCTAAACATTATAGCTAAAACCATAAAACTGTTAAAAGAAAATGGAGGGTAAAGTCTTAAAGATTTTGTGGTAGGAGGTAGTTTCCTAGACCTTGCACCCAAAGTGTAAGCAATGAAAGAAGAAATAAATGGCATACCCTCAAAACTGAATACTTTTGTACATCAAAGGACTTTATCATGAAAGTAAAAAGGCAGTATACTTAATGGAAGAAATTATTCATAAACCACATATCTGATAAGGGTTTAATATCCAGAATATATAAAGAGCCCCTACAACTCAATAACAAAAACACAAACATCCTAATTTTAAAGTGAGCAAAAGACATGGGTAGACATTTTTCCAAAGAGGGAATACAGGTGGCTAAAAAACATATGAAAAGATGCTTAACTTCACTAGATATTAGGAAAATTCAAATCAAAATCATTATGAGATACTTATCATGACCAAAAAGGGGAAGAGAGAAATAACACAAAATAAAGTTTCAGTGGCTGAGAGATTTCAAGCAGGGTCAAGAGGTTATCCTGGAGGTTATTCTTTGCATTCTATAGATATCCCTTTTTAGTTTATGGTGTATTGGAGTGGGTGGAGGGAAGTACCTGAAACATTTGAGCAGTGTTCTGGTAGCCTCGATTTGTGAAGATGAATACGTAAAGATATAGCTTTTATATGTGACTGTGTGATTGTAAAAACCTTGTGTCTGATGCTCCTTATATCCAAGATATGAACAGATGAGTAAAAAAAATATGGATAAAAAAATAAATAGTAGGGGGGAAAGGGTAAAATAAATTCAGTAGATGGAAATACTAGTGGTTAATGAGAGGGAGAGGTAAGGTATATAGTGAGTTTTTCCTTTTTTCTTTTTATTTCTTTTTCTGGAGTGATGCTAATGTTCTAAAAAAACGATCTTGGTGATAAATACACAACTATGTGATGATATTGTGAGTCATTGATTGTACACTATGTATGGAATGCATGTGTGTGAAGATTTCTCAATAAAAATAGTTTTTGAAGAATAGGAGAAGAAGGAGTTATAACAGAGAAAATAGGAATTAACAAATGAATGTCACTGCTGAATCAGTTATTAATATTCCTTCTAGCCTCCAGTATTCTGGAGCAGCTAGAAGAAAAAATCTGAAATGGTGTAAAAGTAACCCATGACAGACTCTGAAATCTGTTCTGTAAATACTTGTTGAAGTGTACTTTGAAAATTGTTGCTTTTTCTTTCTTTTCTTTGTACATATGTTATATTTTCACAGTTAAAAATGTTTTTAAAAAAAGAAAAAATCATAACCAAAAAAACAAAAAACAACAAAGTAATAGTGTGTATTATGAGAAAAAAAATACAATTAATGTAAACTAAAGGTCTATAGTTAAAGTAACATTGTAATATTCTTTCATTAATTATGACAAAGGCATTATGCCAATGCTAAATGTCAGTAATTGAGGAGTATAAGGAGTCTGGGATTTTTTTTCTTTGGAAGAAATGAGAATGTTCTCATACTGACTGTAGTGATGAATTCATAAATATGTGATTATATCAAAAGCCATGGATTGTACACTTAGGATGGATTTTCTGGTGTGTGATTTCAAATTGTTTTTTAAAAATAAAATAAACACCATTATACAAGTTGTTTATACAGATATATGTACTAGTCAATCAAATAATTGATGATATTGTTCTAACACTGGACCAAACATATCTTTGCTAGGTATCACCTACTGAACGTGGAAAATTAATGGATTCTTGAGGGAAACATTCATAACATTAATTTTTTTCCTTTTCCCTACTTCATATTCAGAAATTCACTCAAAGATGGAACCCCACTATGATTCATAGAAGCTTTTAGTCAGGGCAAGGAAAGGGAGACAGAAGAATCAATGAGAGACACCAGTACCAATGAAATAATGATTCCCAGACAAACTCATAGCCCAGCCTGACTGCTGAGCCATGTCCAGGGTTTGGGTAGAGGAGAACTCAGAGGTGAAAGCAAACAAATGTGTGCGCATAGACAAAATGCCCCAGACATTTTCTTTCTCTTCACAGGGGGCTTGGCTTCAGTGATTTACACAGACACCCTCCAGACCATCATCATGCTCATAGGCTCTTTTATTCTCATGGGATTTGGTAAGTGAACACAGCCAGGTGAGGGCATGCATGTGAGCAGTGCCAAGACTGGAAATCATGGGACGTGTTTCTGCTCAGTCTCTCTGGACGACTCTTAAACTACTGCTTCCCATTTCCATCTGGACTCATTTTCCCATCATTAATCTAATTCCTATCATTGAAATGTCTGTCTGACTTCTCTTTCTTCACTATTTTAGCATGAAGAAATGGGGTAGAAAGAGTTGACTCCCTTTAGAAAATTGTTGCTTAGGTAAATTATCCTCTTTAACATTGTTTCTTTGTATCCAGATTAGACCAAATCAGTGCCAATGGATTCATATTTTTGAGAAAATGTTGACTCATTGAATTCAGTGCACAAACACCTTTCATTTACATGTAATCATCTTGAAATGGAAAATTAGATATTGGGGAAAATTTAGATGACTGAATATTAACCTCATTATGATTGTTTCAGATGGACATTCACTAAAAGAACACTATTCACAACCATAACTTGAATTTTCCTTGATGACTCTGGCTTATTAGCACCTGCAGTTTTTTTTACTCTTTTGATTAAATCATGCCAAGAGGCATTTTTGATAAACTGAATTCACAGTTTACTAATTTTTGTTGTTTTTTTTTACTGTGGTATTTGTTTCTCTTTGGATAGGAAATTCATGCACATGGTAGAAAGGGTATAGGGTGAAAATACACCTCTCTTCATCCCACCCCTGTTCTGCAGCCAATGTGCTTCACCTACTTGAACCGCAGGAAGTCCAACAATCCTGAATATACATGCATCTAGTCACAGGGCTTCAAGGTACATGAAGAAAAAATGATAGAACTGCAAAGACAGACACATTCACAATGATAGTTGATGGTTTGAACATAACACAGATGCCACTGTCACCTATGGCTGTCTAAATTTAAATTAATTAAAATTAAATAAATTTTAAAAAATCAGTTCCTCAGTCACCTAGCCCCATTTCTAGTGTCCAGTATGTGGTTAGTAGCTGCCATGTTGGACGGCACAGATGTGGAACAGTCCCATCACTGGAGAAAGTCTTCTTGCATAGTGTTGCCTTGGGAGCAACTCCTAGGACCAGTTTCTTGTGTATCTTTCTATTTAGTTAGCCAGAACCTCTACATAACTCATGCTAACTTTTTTGGTTCTTTGTTTCTGACCTCAATGATACACTCTCTGGCAAATTATTCAGCCTCTCTAAATGTCTCTTCTCTCATCTTTAAAATGGGAAGATTGGACTCTCTCATCTCTTAGAGTCTCCCAAGGATTTTTTTACAAATCAAATTCCCTTTATCAGAGCAATTTCCCTATTTTATAGTTGCTTAGCTGTACCCCTCACTAGGCCATTCTCCTGCCCTGCTCATTTGTCATGCACATGATCTCATTCATTCCTACTGCCCAGCTGACTGTCTGGTGCATAGTAGGTGCTCAATTAAAAAACTAATGAGAAAGTGAATTAATTTGATCTCATCTCTACAGTTGCATGATACTCTGATGAACCTTAAATTGTATCATTGGTAAAATAGAATGTTTCAGCAGAAAATCAGCCTGTGTCTAAGGTTAGTTCAGCCAGGCTCTGAGTCAGGAAGAGATACTACCACCTCCTGGCCCTTTCAAAGTAGTTGGGGCTTTCTGATGACTAATTTCACTAGATCCATTCATTCATTAGCAGACTTTCAAATTTATTTCTACTCTGGATGGCTGTGAGACTTCAATATCAGTCTGTTGTATAATACTTTTACTTTTATCACATAAAGCTAGAAATTAAATAAAAATTTGAAAGAGCATTATAAGGAGAAAAGAGCAATTTGCTTGACATACTTTGTGAAAGTAAATTTGGTAGCAGGGCCAATGCTGATGTAGTTACATGTATCCTATAAGAAAGACAATGAGGATTTGACCCAGGGTCCCTGGACCATAAAGGAGTAATCATGAATACCAGATGTCTTAGACTTCTGTAAGACATTTCACTTTGTCTGGTGCCTTTGCAGCATTTGCTGAAGTTGGAGGCTACGAGAGTTTCACAGAGAAGTACATGATGGCCATCCCAACAGTAGTGGAGGGTGACAACCTGACCATCAGCCCTAGGTGCTACGCTCCACAGGCAGACTCCTTCCACATTTTCCGAGATGCTGTCACTGGAGACATTCCATGGCCAGGAACGATTTTGGGGATGACCATTGTAGCTGTGTGGTACTGGTGCACAGATCAGGTGATGTGTGTGTGTATGTGTGTGCGTGCGTGTTTAAATGTTCAAGTTGTTCTTTTTCTTCTCATAGAGAAGGATTTCGTTTCTGTTTTGTGTCAAATTTATACACACACATCGTAAAGAGTCCAACAGTTCTACAAGGCTTGTCATGAAAACCAGCAGTCCAGTACCTGGCTCCCTCCCCAGCTTCTTGTCAGTCAGAGACAAACAGTGCAAACACTGTCTGCTCTCTCAGTTGAGTATTTTGGTATTTATTTCTATCTCTGATTCCTTACACTGAATGTCCATGAACAATCAGCACGGACATCATCTTGAATTTCATTAGAAGCAAAGACTCTCAGATCCTATGCAGATGCTGAATCAGATTTTGTTTAACTTGATCCTTGAGTGATTCAAATAACATGCTGTGTTCCTCCCTCTTGTATTTACAATTCTGTGTGTTTTTTTTTCTATTGGTTCCCATGATGAGAAAAAGGGATTAGTTCTCCAACAGCTTTGCATCCTCCATCACATGCACACACACCTCCTGTCCCTCCATCCTCCCGATAGATTTAAATCACAGCTGTGGTGAGACCAACATTCAATGCTTCCATTTTATGACGATATATACACAATTCACGGCTGAGCGACATGGTCTTTTATTCTTTACTGTGGCTTTTTTATTGCCCTGGAATTAATAATTATTTTAATTGGGGAGGGTCTGGGCAGTTATATTTTCTTTGAAGTTAGTAATTAAACCCCAAACTCTTTGAAAATGGCCTAAATCTCCTTTCAGTATTTGCAAATCATCAAGAATTCTGCTAAAATATTTTCCTCACTTTCTCCTAGAGCACTTTGTCCTTTCCCAATCTAGGAAGTTGTCCGTTCTGCTTGGTGGCCACCCTCAAATGGGATCCCTTCACTATCATCTTGGGGTTCCCCTTGCCTATCTCTTGGGTTATATCTCTTTTCTCTAGTGACATGGCTTCTTTCTGGGCTTACTCTTTCAGGGCAAACAAATCTCCCAGTAGCTTTCTGAGAAAGCCTCAGAGGAGGTACATTTATGGCGACTTTGCATCTTTGAAACTGTCTTCACTCCAGTCTTTCCATAATTGTTTGCTTGGACATATACAAACTTTAGGTTGTAAATAATTTTCCTAGAGTCATAGATTCATTGTCCTCTGACTTCATTGTCACTATTGAGAGGCCTGAAGTTATTCTGATCTTGATTCTTTGAATGTGACCTGTCTTTTCTCTCTGGAAGCTTATTTTTCCTTTGTCCTCATTGTTGTGAAATTTCACCACAATGTGCCTTGGTGTGGATCTATTTTCATATATTGCAGTGAGCCACTATGAGCCCATTTAATCCAGTAATTGATGTTTTGGTTAATTTGGTGAGATTCTTTCTTTGACTTTGTCTCTTATGTTTTCTCTTTTGCAATGTTCTATGTTTGGGTGTTGATCTTCCTGAGCTGGTTTGCTGGTATTCTAATCTCTTCTCCTAACTTTCTACCTCTTGTTCTTTTTGCTCTACTTTCCTTAGACAATTTCCTAAACTTTATCTATCAGGCCTTTGCTTTTTTAATTTCAAAGTCCACCTTCATTTTTTTGTTTTGCATTCTTTGTTGCATTTTATAGCATTTGTGTCTCTTTTTTTTTCAAATTTTGTCCTCCCTGAACAGTCTCTACCATCTTCAAGCTTATGACTTTACAATCTTTAACCCATCTTAGATCATGGTACTGTGCGTTACTGTACAATTCAGATTTATTTTCTCTATATAATGAACTGTCTTCCCAACATATCTACTTAAGAATACATTTTTCCCCCATTGGTTGCAGGACCATATTTATTTATATTTCACCTCTGACCACCTCTCACTTGTCTCCTGTAAGTAACACATTTTCATTAGATGTCTGACCCTGATTGTTTATGGACAGGGTTCCCCTCCTCAGCTGTAATCTTTGTTGTCCCTCCAACTGTCTGCTTTTATATTTTGAAGAAATCTAGAGACAAATATATACAGGTTTCTACTCTGCTAACTGTCTAACTATGGTATTTGTATGGTAACAGGCTTGATTCCCCAAGGAGGTAACTGCTCCCTAACATAGAGGGAGACTGACGAGTACATGGATTGCTTAATGCCTACAATATTAAAAGGCCCAGTTTAACACAGTGCAATCAGTAGCAATAGATTTGTACCTGGAGGAATGCATAGCCATTGCTGCATTGTAATGTGGGAGGTGTAAATTTATTTTAATAGTAGCTGATATTTATTCCCTGCTGTGCACCAAGGACCTTACACACATTAGAACAAATATTCAGAATAACTATAAGAGTTAATCCCATTTTAGGGATGCTGAAGTTGAAACTCACAAGGGCCAGATATCAGTTAGGAAGAATAAGGATGTGAATCCTGATCTTACTCCAAAGGCCATTATTTTGCACTGACCATGACATCATTTCTATCGTAACATTAAATCTCAAAAAGAGATGCTCACCTTCTCTGTAACCATCTTCTGGTTGTTTCATGAGTGTGTTGTGTCTTCCTGGCAGGTCATTGTGCAGCGCTGCCTCTCGGGCAAGGACATGTCCCACGTGAAGGCGGCCTGCATCATGTGTGGGTACCTGAAGCTGCTGCCCATGTTCCTCATGGTGATGCCGGGAATGATCAGCCGCATCCTCTACACAGGTAAGTGTTTTCAAGGTGTAGTAAAATCTTTAAAAACTAGAAGGGAAACAACCCAGCTGATGGTCAAAACAGAATTTCAGAACTTGTGCCATGGGCCAGAGGCAAGAAAATTTGGTGTGTTTGACTCTCTGCCTTGGCTCCTTCCTGCTGCCAGCCTGTGTCTTGTAGGTGTTTAAGATGGTGAGCGGCCTGGATTTAGACAAGTCTAGAGGATAATGTAGAGGGTCCTGGAGGGTGAGGTAGAATTGAGTGAGCTGTGGAGGTTGAGTCCTGTGGTATCTCTGACTGAGAAGACACTTGGAGATGTACGACGACTTCTTCTTGGTCCTTCGGATGGGTGGAGAGCTATGCCAGATTTTATCATTTGGAATTGGTTCGATGGTCTACTTTAACTTCTGAGGCAGCTGAGGAGGGTAAGAACTAGTATTGAAAATCTTCCTAAAAATCAATTTTCTTTCTTTATTGCGGAGAGTGAAGGAAATATGATCAAACTTTTCTTGACTAATCAAGGCCTTTGTTAATTATTGAGATAATCCATCAAATAACACTAAATCCCTTCTTGTTTTTGCAACTGGCCATCACTTTTATTTCAGAGAAATAACAATCTAGTGTGGTTATAAGAATAAAGAATGTACAGATATCCAAGAGGCAGGGAATGGATAAAGAAATTATTATATTCCTTCTTTCTGGAAAATTGGACTCATGAGAGTGAAGACTATCTCAAAACTTGAGGGAATTGTAAAGTTACTATGTTAAAGAGAAAAAGCAAGCTACAAACTTTTGTCTCAACAATCATTACAGTTAAATAAAAAATTTCTCTGTAATAAATTATTCAAAAGTCATTTTTTTTTAATGAAAAGAAGCAGATGTCCTAAGGTGTTGATGTTCTGGGTGATTCTTCATCAATTTTTGCCATCTGCTTATATAAAAAGTTTCATGCAGAAACAATAACCAAGATATTGTATAACAATCATAGTAAAGTGAGATTGCATCACACAAAGAGCAGTCAGCCCAACTAACCATCATAAATGACACCTCCTCTTACATGCACGTGAAGATACTGGACTACCTATAACTGGACATGGGAAGAACTTCTTGGGTTTTTGTGTTTTTATCCATGGAGTTCAATGCTCCTGGTAGAATTTATTCTCCTGATGGTTTTCTGGAGGCAGGCATCAACCCCCTTGTTTGCTGCAGTGCTCTACCTGGACCACATTCCAAGGAAAACCCTGACCCCTAGGTCAGTGAAAGGGAAGCCACAGGTGTGAAAGGGGAGCCAGATCTGTGGTATGAACACTCAGCAGTATAATTCAAATTTGAGTTTCCAAGCTCTGGACAAACATCCTTTGCTCCTGTGAATGTACAGCTTATCTTTTTGTCTAGCGGTTGTGGGTTATTGTTTGGTCCTCTCTGAACTCACCTCTGAATTCCTCCACAGATAAGGTGGCATGTGTGGTACCTTCCGAGGTATAAAACTGTGGTACTGAAGTCAGCTGCTCTAATTATGCCTACCCAACACAGTGCTAGAGCTGATGCCTGATGGTAAGAAAGCATCAGAGCTGGATACTGCAGAGGTCTTCTATGAAGATAGACCATTAGGAAGGATGGGGGTAAATCTTGCCAAATCTGACTTCTATTAATTCAATTCAATTTATTAAACATTTCTTGAGCACCTTCCATAGGCTACTAGCCCTGTGCTGGGCCCAGGGCATTCAGAGATGAACCAGATATAGTTGCTGTTAGAATAATCTTTAGTCCTTCATACTTAGAACTGTCTTCAAACAACTGAGGATATTTGAATACTTTAATTGTCAATAAAAGAGTGTCATAGCCACCAACATATGAACCCAGGCCAGAGGTCATCTTTAGACCAATGATTCCCAAATAGTATATCTCAATCTATTTGTTTTACAACTATTTACTGTGTGCCCATTATGTGCCAGGCACTTCCCTGATGCTCAGAAAACATGAGTGAGGTAGGCACAAAATCCTCAATCTCATGGGAGCTCACTTCTAGTTTTCTGAGATAGAAAATAAACCACATACTTACTAAATCAGTAAATTGGATAGGGTGGTAGAAGGTCATAATTTCCGTGGTATAAAGAAACAGAGCACAGTATAGGGCTTGCGAGTGAGCAGGTGATCTCGGACCTTAGGGCCAAGAAATGGTGACTAATGCTTCTGTTACCTTCTCTTCCCTGTTACACGTGAGCATTTGCAACATGAAGGGAGCATGGCCCACTAGTGACATCATCCATCCACCCCATTCCATCACTGTCTTAGGAGGTTAGAGGCATCTCTAATGGGCAGAGGAAGAGGTTGTCATAATGTCTCAAAACCCTCAGCTTTGCCCAGCCAAAGACTTCTTAGGCCAACCCCCTACTAGACTTCTTCCTCTCCAGTTATCACAAGTCTTCAGGAAGCCAATGATTCCTCCCCAAAGAAAGGTTACATTGAATAGATTTCCTCTCTTCTAAAATCAGGTTCCAGGAGATGACCTCTAGTTTTATATTTAGAACTAAAATTTTTTTCTGGATTGCTCTCAAACCACCAGGAAATATACAGGACGTTCCCCATGATGATGTGCATTCATAGGCAGTATTAGTTTATGAATGCTTTCCATGACACTTTTATCTTGGAATGACTCTTTGGTTTTGTAAGACTCTCATAGACCACGCCCTCCAGCCCCTAATAAGTGCTTGCACCTCTTCTGGTCCCAGGGTTGCGAGGCCTGATGCTGTCAGTCATGTTGGCCTCTCTCATGAGCTCCCTGACCTCCATCTTCAACAGCACCAGCACCCTCTTCACCATGCACCTGTATACCAAGATCCAGAGCTCCTTATTGCTGGACAGTGAGAGAACCCCGGTTTCTGCCCAAAATTTCTGTGGAAAAGTGCAAATAAGGATGTGAACTAGAGCCACCATACCTTTGATTCCACTGAAACTAATATGAGTTCTGGTGTGGGAGAAGGGGCATTAGGAACATTTAATTCAACTTTACCTTTTTCCTGATATAAAAGCTGGGGCCATACTTTTTTTTGCATGGGCAGAATCAAACCCAGAATCAAACCCAGGTCTCTGGCATGGCAGGCAAGAACTCTGCCTGCTGAGCCACTGTGGCCACCCCATACTTTTTTTTTCATGCTAAATAGCATATTTATCGTAGCCATTGTCAGTTTCCTCAACCTGAAAGAGTAGTTTCAAGGTTGGTGATGGTCGTTTTGTGTGTGTGAGTGAATCTTATTTGATCTTTTTTATTATTTTTAATTTTTTTTAAATATAACATTCTTAACATATGATCATTCATACATATATAATCAGTAATCCACAATAGCATCACATAGTTGTATATTCATCATCATGATCATTTCTTAGCCACCCCATACTTTTAAATGAAATAGTTATTTTTCCAGACTCTCAAGTGCTGCTAATTGTCTCTTATTTCTGACAATTACATGCTTGATGTGCTGAGGAGAGTATCTGGGGAGCAACTGGGACAGCAAAGAAACACCAGGTCAGAGAGACAGCTGGAAGCCATCACAAGACTTGGAGTTTATCCTATATGTGATAAAAAGTAATTGACTCTGAAAGAGCCTAGGAGGGACATGATTTCAGATGGTGATAACAACAAGCATAGGAGAGCACAGTGTTCACTGAATCCTTTCTGTGGCACAGGCATTGTGCGAAGACTGTCTGTGGTAACATTGTCATATTGCAAGGTTGTAGAAGTTTTGTGAGGCTTAGGTGAGTCGTCGGTGCCACAGTCTCCTGCCCTAATGCTTGTTCCTCTCTTCCCGCAAGCACCACTGCTCTACTCAGGTGCGCACAGAGAAATGCTGACCTTTAACAGATGGTCGAGTAAATGATGCTTGGTTGTTCACACAGCAAACACAGGGTACTGTGAGGTTTAGAAAGGTGAGTAACTCATGCCCCCTGGACTCCAGGAGCTCTAAAAGATTTTGGCTGCTTACCAATACTCCAATCAATTCTTTCTCCCTGCCTGAGAACTCAAGTAGTAAAATATACAATCAGCATTTCTTGCCAATTCCCTATTCCAGGGATAGAGATGTCTTAATTCTAATCCATGTCAACTGAGTGTCCCAGAAGCTGGGAAAAAAAGTAAAAAATGAGAGTTTGCTTTCTTTATCATGCAAATCATTACTTACTAATAGAATGAGTGTTGTGCTTATTTCTAATTGATACATTATATGCATTGCATTAGAGATAGATTGATCAGTTGCCGACATATAAGCAGTTTTTATGAATGGATATTTAATCATATGGTTGAGGAAAAGGCTAAATTGTAGGTAAGCAGTTGTATCAGCCTTTTACTCACTGATAATTATTAAACAAGGGTTCATGTTAGGCCAAGGAGCTTGATTTTATTCAGGAAAACCAATGAGAGGCCACAAGAATGAATGTAAGAACTAAAGTTCTAGGCAGGTTCCAATAATAGTTTCACTTAATATTACTGTTAATGTTTTCTTTCCAGGTTATTTATCATTCTACTAATTGTCATCAGCATTTTCTGGGTCCCTTTTGTACAGTTATCTCAAAATGGGGAGCTAGTCCATTGCATAGGATCTATTTCTAGCTACCTTGTGCCTCCAATTGCAGCGGTGTTCCTGCTTGCCATTTTCTATAACAGAGTCAATGAACAGGTAGGTAAATTGGGAAAAATTTTCCTCTCCCAAAATGAGAAAAACTTGTTTATTTCACTGAGGTAAAAAAAAAATGCCTCTTTTCCACCCTAATCATATCTCTCAAAGCTTCATCTCAATTTCAAGTGAATCTACCTACAATTCTTGATGCTCATTGAAGTGTATAAATATATAATGCAAATTCATAGTATAGTTTTAAACTTCTTGTGAAAAAACAAAGTACACACAAAGCACAGTGTTGAAGACCACTGACATTGTAGTCAGACTGCCAGGTCCCAGTCCTGGCTCTGCCACCAAATACCATGTGATTTTCAGCAAATTACTCTATTCTCCATGCCTCGGTTTCCTCATATGTAAATGAAGATCATAGTACTACTTACTTTATGGGATTGTTCTGAGCATAAATGAACTAAAATATCTAAAGTGCTTTCTAAGAAGACCCAGCATGCTAATAAGGGTTTAAATATATTAATTGCTATTATGATACATGTAATTGATCAGTTGTAATGGATCCTTTTTACCCTTTTATAATGTTCAGATAAGGAACAGGTTGGGAGATGTAACCATCTCTGTGCCTTGAACATTTACTTAATATGAGCATGTGGGGTAACTGGGATTTAGACTCAGGTGTTTCTCCACCAAAGCTCCTACTCTTCACTTCAGTGCAGGACTGTTTTCCTTAATTTCACACCTAGGGCAGAGAAACAAGGGCACAAGTCCCACACCCACCAACTTCTCAGAGAAAATAAAGGCATTTGGTTGTCAAAAATTTAATGAAACTGTCAAAACTACATGAGGTCAGCTTTGTAACTTGTGTAACAGAAATAGGTTCTATATATTCTACAAGATGAATCATAATATTTTAATGCTATATGTAAATGAAGAATCAAGGAAAATATTCAGCTTGGGATGGGGTAGAAAGAATGAATTGGTTTCCTGGAGCCTAGAGAATCAACAGTGAGTTTTCAGAACCAAAAAGAACAGCAGCCCAATACTTTACATGTGTATGTGATGCTTTTCTAGTTTGATAAACTTGTGTTTAAGGTTAACCATTTGTTGGCCCTTAAGTCAAGAAAGTAGGTAGTGTGGTAATTATGATTCTCATCTTTTCTAATACTTTGCATTTGTTCTGGTTTCTTTTGCAGGGAGCCTTCTGGGGTCTCAGCATTGGTCTTGTTGTTGGCCTTGTTCGTATGATAGCAGAATTTGCCTATGGGACAGGGAATTGCTCGACTGCAGTAACTGTCCCAAGATTATCTGTGGCGTACACTATCTTACTTTGACATCATTCTCTTTTTGATGTCCATCCTGGTCGTCCTGGGAATCTCCCTGGTAACCAAACCCATTCCCGATGTACATGTGAGTAATAAGTAATGGATTTGTGCTCACTTTGAAAGAACAGATCTTTGTCTTCTAGTCTCCCAGTCTCAGGCCTATGGAATCACAGTACATGTGCTAGAGGTAGAAGGGACCTACGAGAGTATCATCCAGTAACTCAACCAAACAGCAGTTTGCACCTAGTACGTGCAAAGCACTAGGAATTAAGATATAAAGGATTAGGAAAAAGACTCCATCATCAAAAAGCCTCACAATGCAGTCACCAGGTAAATTAACACCATTGTTATAGGAGAACAAGAGGAGTTCAACCAGTGTTGCCTAAAAAACTGAGAAAGGCTTCACAGCAGAGCTGTCATTTGTGCTGGGCCCGTTCAGGGGTAAATTGGATTTCACATCCTGCCAAAATACTGGCACAGACATGAAAAAGTTTATGGAAAAGGAAAGTAAAAGGAAAATAGAACAATAAGATGCATTTATTTCCTTTCAGTATAGCAAAAAAAAAATTTAACATGGTTAATGCCCAGTGTTGGTAAGAATATGTAGAAACACCCATGCTCCAAAACTGTTGGTGAGCACATGAATTTGTAGCAAGGTATTTGGCAGTATTATCAGTTTTTAAATTCTCATACCCTATGAATTAGCAATTCCTCTTGTAAGAGTCCATTATGGTATAATACTTTTACAAGCAGGATATGACCACAGGATGTTCTCTGTAGCCAGGTTTCTAATAGAAAAAAATGGCACCACCCAAATTTCTATCAATAGAGGAAAAGATACACAGATAATAGTATATTGAATATTATGTAGCAATTTAAAAGCCCAAATGAGCTCTATTGCTAGCTTTGAAAAAATGCCCATGCTATGTTTATGTAGAAACAAATACTTGCAGAATAATATCACTGCTGGAAAATAAAATACGTGTAGACATATATATGTTTATGTATGCATATAAAACACTCTTAAAGCACACATACAATAAAGTGTGAACAACAGGTATCTCTGGGGCATATAAAGGGCCAGCAAATACTAAGTATTTTTTTTATTTATATAATTCTTTATATAGTAATTATTGTTTAAATTTCTCACTAACACATATAACTTTTATGTAGTTTTGCATTTATCCCTCATAATCTCCACTTAGACTTACTTGTGTATTTCCTTTGGGGAGTTACCAGTTGATTATGTCTGGGATGGGGAAACCTGAGGCCCCAGGGGATCCAAATGAATTTATCAAGTACGTGCCGCTAGAACTCATGACTAAATATTTATGCTGAGTATTGGGAGTTGAACTGAGTAAAAGAACATTAGAAAACATATCATAACTTTCAAAGAAATTAATCTCAATCTTAAAATCTTTATGCCATAGAAATAGCCATGAATTATCATGTGTTTTAAGAAAAAACTTTGGCTGCAGGAAGAGTGAACCCATTTACCTAATTTATATTTATGTTTCATTAATATACTGTGAATTTTAACTTTCAAAATGGACAGATAAATATTTAAGAGAAAGTGATAGATAGTGATGTGAAACCAACGCAGCACTGCAGTAAAGAGGAATCCCAGGATGATAGATTTTGGCAGGACTAGAACATACCTGATCCAAACTAGAAAAGGGATTCAAGGAGGCCTAAGAAGAGAAATTTCACAAAGAAAGTGGATTTAGTGTAAGAAACAATATTATTAAGATGCTTAAGAAATTATGGTTAATAATCTTAGTGATAAGAAACTATATGCCTCTGATGTCAGCACAAATAAGAAAGCCAATTACAAATTCTAGTCAAATAAATCTTTACAAGAAAGTCATGCCCAAATATGAGATCAATTAAAATAAGGCATGTCATTATGCATATGATGAATTGTGAATTTAAAAACCCAATTTGATATAGGAAATATTTCTTCAGAATGAACCAGAGCTGATAATTATTCATTGTATCCAATTAAATCGCCATATAATCATAATATCTTAAGTGCTATTTACTTATTTTCAGTTTTTAATGTATATAAGGCAAAGCATTGAAATCTTAATTATATTTACAGTAAAAGTTAAAATTCTATAAAACTCAGTATAAAAATAATGGTAGAGAGGGTGCACAGGTAGTTCACTGGTTAGAATGCCCACCTTTCATGTGGGAGACCTGGGTTTGATTCCCAGAACATGCACCCAAATAAATAAATAAATAAATGGTAGAGAGGGGTGCAAAGGTAGTTCAGTGGTAGAATTCTTGCCTGCCATGTGGGAGACCCAGGTTCAATTCCTGGCCCATGCACTTCCCCCACCCCCAAAAAATAATCAGTAAATGGTGCTGCAATAATGGGATAGTCACATGGAAAAAGAACGAAAAGTGACCCCCACCATACAGCACACACACAATGGTAGAGGTAACAGAAGTTGGGTGGTGGATTTGGAGAGGGAT
>PVIY010044906.1:0-19420 GCA_004026745.1 Myrmecophaga tridactyla | reverse complement strand
AAGTTGAATTCTTGATATTCTCACAAGCAGTGTGGACAACCAAAGCTATAGGCTGAGCCCCCAATCTTGGAGTGTGTTCATATGAAACTTAACCCCACAAAGGATAGGTCAAGCCTACTTAAAATTAGGCCTAAGAGTCACCCCCAAGAGAACCTCTTTTGTTGCTCAGATGTGGCCTCTCTCTCCAGCCAACACAACAAGCAAACTCATCACCCTCCCCGGTCTACGTGGGACAGGACTCCCAGGGGTGTGGACCTTCCTGGAAACATGGGACAGAAATCCTAGAATGAGCTGAGACTCAGCATTAAGGGATTGAGAAAAACCCTAGAATGAGCTGAGACTCAGCGTTAAGGGATCGAGAAAACCTTCTCGACCAAAAGGGGAAAGAGTGAAATGAGACAAAGTGTCAATGGCTGAGAGATTCCAGAGTTGAGAGGTTATCCTGGAGGTTACTCTTATTCATTAAGTAGATATCACCTTGTTATTCAAGATGTAGTGGAGAGGCTGGAGGGAACTACCTGAAAATGTAGAACTGTGTCCCAGTAGCCATGTTTCTTGATGATGATTGAATAATGATACAGCTTTCACAATGTGACTGTGTGATTGTGAAAACCTTGTGTCTGATGCTCCTTTTATCTACCATGTCAACAGATGAGTAGAACATATGGAATAAAAATAAGAAATAGGGGGAACAAATATCAAAATAAATTTAGTTTGAAATGCTAGTGATAAATGAAAGTAAGGGGTAAGAGGTATGGTATTATAATCTTTTTTTTTCTGTTATCCTTTTATTTCTTTTTCGGTTGTCTTTTTATTTCTTTTTCTGAGTTGACGCAAATGTTCTAAGAAATGATGAATATGCAACTATGTGATGATATTGAGAATTACTGACTATATATGTAGAACGGAATGATACATTAATGTTTTTGTTTGTTCTTAATTTTTAAAATTAATAAATAAATTTTTTAAAAATTACTCTGACCCTTGAGTAACCCCTTGAGAGTCACTGAGGTATCAGAAAGGCTGAGAACTGTAATGTTAATAGGGCTTTGTGACATTAGTGAGTTCTTAAACTATAGCTATCTGTGTTAGGTATTGCTTAGAAATTGTTTTTATATATAACCTTCGTTAATCTGCACAGTTTTATATTTTGCAGTAGTATAAGAAATTTGCATTGTGGGTTTGTGTGATCATCCCTTAATCTCTGGGAATGCAGAACAAAGTGTTACATACCTTTCCTATTTTCTACTACTTTTGTCTTCCACAGCATTGAGCACATCAATGGAAGCTTGTTAAACTTTTACTGTTAGGCATCCTGTAGAAGAATACTTTATTTATTCTCTCTTTCTTGGGAGGGGGGAGGAATCAATCAGATCAACGAGATCTAAAGAGATGTTTACAAGACCTGTCGATATAAACAAGTGTGTATTTACTCTGATTTTGCTATGATGATTTATTGAAGCTTCATTTATCTAACACCGTTGGAGAATATGAAAAACCTGAATTAGTTTTCTAATTAATTGAAAATACATCTAAGCACAAAATGTTTACGAAATCTGCCTTAATGAAATATTTTTAAAATGAAATATATCCTTGCCTTCTTGAAATGAATTACAAATATAATTTAACCTTTCTTGATGCCTTGGTCATTCTTAGCATTCAAAACCAGACTATGATGCATCTTTGGGAAATTTAAATATGCTAGGCTTTTTGGCCTACCCCAAATGAACTAAGACTGTTATGTTTTTTAGTCTCTTTATGTCCTTATGATAGTTTTCTTTCAGTTTTTCCCCCTTTCTGTTAAATTATTAGATAGTATCTCTTGCTATTTTTCTGGGCACCTACTTTAGCACTCCTCCTAATCTGTGTACAAAGAATGCAGATAACCAAGTTTATTAGCATTGTGTGTAAAGTAAAAGCAAATAGGTCTTGAATCTGAGGAGCTTTCCTAGAAGTGAATTAATATTGGCTTTTCAAGGGCAGTTTGATGGTACTTTTCATTTGCTCCTGTGTTCTCAATTCCCTATAGATGAACCAGATTATTGGATAAATTATGTTCTGAACACTATAGTGTTTTTCTGCTAATTCATTCAGCCAGACATGAATTTTTTCCATTGAAAGTACTCCTTTTGAGTGAAAGTCTCCCTGGCGCCATGGGAGGTAACTCCCAGGGATGAGCCTGGCCCTGGCACCATGGGATCAACAATGCCATTCTGACCAAAAGGGGGAAAAGAAGTGTAACACATAAGGTATTAGTGGCAGAGAGAGTTCAGATAGAGTTGAGACGCTACTCTGGAGGTCACTCTAATGCAAGCTTCAGTTAGAAATTGCTACCTATCAGAGGTTGCCAAAACTGTTCCTGCCAATCCTAAAGAACACCTGTGGCATCATATAAGATTCTACAAGTTTCCATGAACTAGGGTAACTTTCCAGAAACCTACAACCTCCAGATGGGTCCCCAGGCCAGATAAGTCCTGAAATACAGAGGGGCCAACCTCTCCAGAATATCAAGGAGTTCTATTCCCCTATCCCATATTATTGACAGCCCCTTCCAACATGAACAAGTTAGAATGGGCATAGCACAAATACCCCTAAAGAGTGGGAGAAAGATCAAAGGTGATGGTGGAGTTATACAGAGAAAGTCGGGTTTAACAAATGAGTATGATTGTTGAATCATTATTTTGATATTTCTTTCAATCTCCAGTGTCTTGGAGCAGCTAGTAGTAAAAGCCCATACCAAACTCTGAAATCTGTTCAATAACTAATTGTTGGGGTGTGCTTTGAAATTTATTGCTTTTTTGTATATATGCTAGTTTTCACAAAAAAAGTCAATTGTGGGCGGCTGCCGTGGCTCAGCAGGCAGAGCTCTGACCCGCCGTGCTGGAGGTCTGGAGTTTGATCCCTGGTGCCTCCTGCCCATATGCAAATTAAAAAAAAAAAAAGTCAATTGTGATGATGAATGAACAGATTTATGATGATACTGTGAACCATTGATTATACATTTCAGATGATTACATTGTATGTGCATATACATATATATGTATCAATGAAATTGCATTTAAAAAGGGATAATATATGTATCCGTTGGGGTCACTTCACGAAATACAATGAGGAGAGTTTAATAAACAAATTATTGATAAAATAAAAAAATACTTTTATTTTCACACTGTTATTTTAAATTTCTTCTTATTTCTGATTTCAGATTATTTGTTCCCCTAAGAAGGGCATAAAGGAAACCCATGTAGCTTAGACACTTGATAAGATTTAAAGTTCTCCTTGAAGATTACAAAGAGCCTTTCGAATATAATGATTAAGTACTCTTATTCTGTATTTCTAACAGGAAAAAGGCCCTGGTTGGATTTTTAAGTTAAAACCAATATACCCATTTTCTAAATGTAAGAGTTACCATTTAAAGCTGAGTGCCCCATTGTATGCCAGGTGTACATATAATCTTTCATGTACTTGGTGCCACAAAGTAGATAATAGCCTTACTTAATATTTGGGGAAATTGATACTAATAGACATTTAGTAACTTAACCATGGTCACAGGAGTATTTAAGTACAAGAATTGAGATTCAAAGCCAACTCTGAATCTAAAGTCTAACTACTTTACTTTGAGCCAAATCTGCCTTCTGTTATACTATTGCCAGGAGGTAATGAGTGGGAAGTCAACATGGCTTCTGGTAATTGTGATCAACTTGCTCATGGATGTAGTGGTAATAAATGTAGCCAACCAGCTGTGTCTACAATCAGTAATTAGTATTAGAAGATAAAGTAGAAGTAGTTCTTCCTAGCTGCTATAATATTCCCTCTTGAGAGTTGAGAGAAGGGGCAGGGGGAACTGGACAAGCCCAGCTGGAGCAGAAGGCAAAATGGCTTACTGGCCAGGTTTGGTTCCATAGGAGTAGATCTCAAGTTCCCTGTTGAAAGCCAATATTCAAATATTAGTTCGTTAGTTATATGAACACGCTCTTCTAGGGCATAAGGCAGTACTGGCTGAAGGAATATGAAGTTGAGACTTCAGTGATAAGTACAGGAGTAGTTCAATAAAAAGAGGGAGTCTTGGGCAATTTCCTCAAACACCTGTGAATGGAAGGTATGTAGATGAATCCACCTGGCTTAAAGGGGACAAGAGTCTTCTGTGTCATCTATGAAGGGGTATAAGAAGACTTGAATCAAAGGCATTCACAAGCTCTGTCACAGTGGCAGAGTGCTCTCAGGAATGACAGTAAGAATTGTGTTTTTATGAATTCTTGTTTAATATCTACAACAATTTTCTAATGTCTTTAATTCTTTGGTTTTTCTCCCTTTTTCCCTTTTATTGCAACAAACACCAATTTTGGTTTTCGTCAATTAATTCATATTTCTTCCATTCTCTGGTTCTGCCTCAGGTTAGTTATATGCTATATTTGGTTATAATGTATAGTTTCTGCCCAAAACTGCTTCAACCCAGTTAGCTATATTATTTCTTGATTCTCTGGTCAATTCCATCCTTGGGTTTTTTCCATGACTTTTTTTTTTTTTTTTAACTTTTTATTCTGAAATACTTTCCAATTTATAGAAAATTATGAAAATAATACAAACCCCATGCAGAGAACTTCAACATACACCAAGCCCGCTCCCAGATACCCAGACCCACCAATTTTAATATTTTGCCTAGATCATTCTATCCATCCATGTATCTATTTATCAATCCCTTTTTCTGAACACCTGTATGTAAGTTGTATGCAACCTGTTCTTTGAACATTCAATACTGCCATATATATATTTTCTAAGAATGAGGATATTCACTTAGGTAACCACCTTAAGTGCTTATTGTCAAGTTCAAGAAATTTAACACTGATATAAAGCCTACAGTCCATATTCCAATTTTTTTGTATGTCCCAATAGCCCTTTGAGCCTTTTTTCCTCCCTTGCTAGATCCTATCCAGGATCATGCATTGCATTTCATTGTCATTGTCTCTTTAGTTTCTCTTTCTTCTTTTTTTCATTGTAGAAACATATGTTCAATATAAACTTTCCATCTCAATCACTCCCAAGCATACTATTCAATGGCATTAATCACATTCACAATATTTTTGTACCCTCGCCACCTTCCATTATTAAAACTTTCCCATCTCCCTAAACAGAAACCCTACACCCATTATGCATCAACTCCCCTTGTCCTTGTCCCAACCTCCTTACCCTGGCAACCTATACTCTAATTTCTGTCTCTATAACCTTGCATATTCTCTCATGTTTTCTTTGTAGTTACCATGGGGCTTAAATTTAACAACTGAAATCTATAACAATCTTGTTTGATTTAATATCAACTTCATCACAGTAGTTTACAAAAACTATGTTCCTACAACCCTCTGTCTCTCCACTTTTATGTAGTTTTGTCATAAATTATGTTTATACATTATCAGTCCAAAAGCACTGATTTATCATTACATTTTATGTATTTGCCTTTTTGTCTCTACAGGAAGTAAAAAGTACAGTTACAAACCGAAAATGTAATAGTATTGGCATTTATACTTGCTCCTGTTGATACCTTTGCTGGACCTTTATCTCTTCACGTGGCTTTGACCTATTGTCTAATGTCCTTCCCTTTCAACCTGCAAAACTCTTTTTAGTCTAGTGATGACAAACCCCCTCATCTTTTGTTTATCTGGAAATGTCTGATCTCTCTAATTTTTGAAAGACAGCTTTGCCAGATATAAAATTCTTGGTTGGCAATTTTTTGCTTTCAGCATTTAAATGTCATCCCACTGCCTTATTGCCTCCATGGTTTCTGATGAGAAATTGGCATTTAATCTTACTTAGGTTCTCTTGTATGTGACACTTTACTTCTCTCTTGTGATTTGCAGAATTTGCTTCATCTTTGGCATTTGACAGTTTGATTATAATATGCCATGTCATGATGTGTCTATTTGGGTCTATCATGTATGGAGTTGGTTGAGCATCTTAGATATGTATATTCATATTAATGTTTTTTTTTAAACGTAGGAAGTTTTTCAGCCATTATTTCTTTGAATATTCTCTCTGCTCCTTTTTCTCTTTCTTCACCTTCTAGTATTCCCACAATGTGCATATTGGTATGTTTGATCTCATTCCCGATTCCTCATGTTCTGTTCACTTTTCTTCACTCTTTCCACCTTCTGCTACTTAGACTGGATGATTTTAATGGTTTTATCTTCAAGTTCACTGATTCCTCCATCTCCCAGCTCCAATTTGCTATTGAATCCCTCTGGGGAATTTTAAACTTTTGTTACTCTGGTCTTCACCTCTGTTTGGTTTCTCTCCATCACTGGTATTCTCTTTGGGCTCATCTATCATTTTCCTCAGCTCTTTAAGCATATTTGGGACCTCTTTTTTTTTTTTTTAAGCTCTTGTCAGGCATATACCAGGTCTTGTCCTCCTTATTGATGGTCTCTAGTGCTTTAATCTTCTCCTTTGCCTGGGCCATTACTTCTTGTTTCTTTTATGCTTTGTGACCTTTTTTTTGGAACCTGGACATTTTAATGTGTTATCACTGGAAGTTAGACTCTGAGGCATCTGTTCCTTACATTTTTATTCAGCTATTATTATGACAGAATGTTCCTTGATTGCCAGAAGTTAACCAAAAAAAAGAAGGAAGAGGAGGAAAAAAAGAAAACACTTTTCCCAGTCTTTGTATACTGACCTGTGCAAATGCTCTCCTTCAGGGCTTATTCACAGGATGAGTTTAGAAAGTAGCTCCAGGCCAAAGCAAGAGACTCCCTAATCCTTTCTGCACTGTGTCTTGTCTTGGGCAGTGATTATGGCTCTAGGAATTACCCCATTTAGATTAAAATGTTCCCTCTTTCCTAAGAAACAGGTTCCTGAGGGTCCATGGCACTGCACTGTATGCTCTACAGCCAGCAATCCCTTGCCCCAGGCTGCCACTTGACTGCTCTCCCACTGCGTTTTGCAGGAGAGCTCTGTGAGGCACCTTCTACACATGGGGCAAGTTCTGAGACAGTGAGTCCTTCAGGCCACCACCAGACAGATTGGGCCAGACATATACATCTTCCCAGTATGTGCACAAGTATGTGCTCCCTCTAGAACTAGGACCAAGGATCTTCCCTGGGAACCCAGGCCAGCTCTGTGCCTAGCCAGTAAGGTGTGGGGGAGAGAACAGCTACTATGCCATGGAATTTTACCACTTTTGAGTAGCCTTTCTCTTGATTCAGCACCCACCCTGTTTCTGCAGTGCTTTAACTATTTTCTGGAGCTTTGGAACACATGTTTCTGCCAGATCTTGTTGATTGTTTCAAGCTTCTGCTAAAGGACAGAGCCCTGAAGTATCTAACTTCACCATCTTGATCAGGCCAGGGCTCTTTTCATGACTTTCTTTCTCCCCCATCTCAGGTTTTGGGATTTGCAGTTTTTTATTTCTTGGTTTTCTGTGTACCTGCTGTCTTTTTACCTAGAAGACGTAAACATTTTCATCTACGTTATGGTCAACAGAGTAGGGATTCTAGTTCTTTTCTTTAGACTCTCCCATTGAAGTTGAAGCCAAAACTCAACTGTAGTCCAAACTCAGTTTTAACTAAAAGTTTACAAAGGGCAACAGTTCACCATTCAAAGCTTTGCTTTAGATCTTTGTGTAAGAAGAAAGAAGGTGTGTCAGTGAGCTGTAGCTCCATCTTGGTTTTGTGTCTGTTTTCCTGAAAGCGTCTTATGCCTTCAGTTCCAGTAGTTGTAAATTGCAGAGATTAAGAATGGGGTTAACCTCCCTGGTGTATTACTGACACATTCCTCTATACATTTTCTCATGCTGCTCCTTCTACCAGAAGTGCTCCTATGGCTCCCCCAAATTTCATCTCTAATAACACCTCTTTAGGAAGCAGACTCTAATTCATCTGAACCAGGGGTTGGCAAACTTTCTCTCTAAAGAACCAGATAGTAACGATTTCAGGCTTTACAGGCCAAGAGCAATGAGAGTATCATATAATGTCTCTGTCACAACAACTTAAACTCTACCATTGTAATGCGAAAGCTACCACAGATAACAGGTAAATGGGAGTGGATGTGCTCTAACAAAACTTTATGAAAACAGGAGGTGGGCTGAATTTGGCCCATTGAAGGTTGTTTGCTGATTCCTTTCTTTGTTTAGTATTCCTTCTTCAACCTAATCGCTCATGCTCCATTATCATATTTGTACTGTAATTTACCTCCACCTAAACATGAGTACCTTGAGGACGGATATTGTCTTTCCGTGTCTCTGAACTGAACAAAGACTCTTCATGGAAACTCTTTAAATAACTGTGGAAGAAAGGTAGGTAGGGGTAGGGCCCTAATTAAGTAGGAAGCAAGACCAAGAAAATCCTCTATGATATGCATTGAATGTGACCTTTCTTTAGCAACACGGAACAGAGGCTGTTTATAAAATGGCTGCTTTAGATGCTTCAGAAAATTTTGATTTCAGAAAGCTTGCTTTCAGGGATTCATATATGTGTTAGCCAGCCTCCAAGATGGTCCCCAGTGATCCTTACCTCCTGGTATTCATGTCTTCTCCCACACTAAATAGGAATAATCTGTGTGACCAATAGGATATCATGGCAGTAAAGGTATATGACATCTGAAGTGAGATCATAAAAGATGTTGTAGCTTCTACCCTGCTCTTTCTTGGATCTCTCTCTGTGGGGAAACTAGTTGCTATGTCTTGAAGGCATTCAAGTATCCCTGAGAGGTCCATGGGGTGAAAAACTGAGGCCTCCTGCCAACAGCTATGTGAGTGAACCATCTTGGAATTGGACCTTTCTTTTCTGACATCTTGACTGCAAATTCATGAGAGAGTCATCCAGAACCACTGCTTAGACATTCCTGAATTCCTGACCCACAGAAGCCACAGGATTTAACAAATGTTTATTATTGTTTTAAGCTGCTAAATTTTGAGGGCAATTTGATATATAGCCATAGATAACTAATACAGTATGCTAAGTACTTTTCCCTCCATTTAGTCTTTCAGAACACCGTGTTCTTCTCCTCTTAGCATTTAAAATAGGTAATTCTATTTTTGTTTAATGTCTGTCTATCTCCTTCACTGGGGCAGAGACCACATCTGTTTTCTCATCAAGCACAACTCCCAACATTCAAGAGCCATTCAAATATTTTTGAGTAAATATCTAGTAACAAGTAAAGGATTCTGAACTCTGATTTGCTCCAATATTTTGGATCCCTAAAACATATTATAATGGTACGTCCCCAAATAATCATTCACACAGGATTAAGACCTTTATATGCCTCCACTGTAGCATTCATCAGTCTTCCCTTCTGGGCAGTGAGATCCTTGAAGGTAAAGACCTGAGCTTATTATCTTTGTATCTTCAACATTTGCAAGTGCCCAGAACTATTCAGCAAACATCTATTGAATGATAAATTAAGAGAAGTGATTGATTTGTGGAATAAGCAAAGATGGTTTTCCCATGTGTTCTAGTTTGCTAGCTGTTGGAATGCAATATACCAGGAATGGAATGGCTTTTAAAAAAGGGAATTTAATAAGTAGCTAGTTTACAGTTCTAAGGCCAAGAAAATGTCCCAATTAAAACAAATCTATAGAAATGTACAATCATCCAGGGGAAGATATATTGGTTGAAGAAGGCTGATGATGTTCAGTGTTTCTCTCTCAGCTGGAAGGGTACGTGGCCAAGTCTGCTAGCTTTCTCTTCTGGCTTCTTATTTCATGAAGCTACCCAGGAGGCATTTTCCTTCTTCATCTTCAAAAGTTACTGACTGGTGGACTCTCTGCTTTGTGGTTCTGTGGCATTCTATCATCCTTCTCTGCTTTCTCAGAATCTCCAAAGGTCGCTGGCTGGTGGACTCTATGGTTCTCTTAGCCCTGTGGCTCTGCTCAGCTCTGCTGTGGCATTCTGAAACTTTCTCTAAAATATTTCTTCTTTTATAGGATTCCAGTAAACCAATCAAGACCAACGTAGAATGGGTAGAGACACATCTCCATCTAACCAAGTTTAATACCCACAATTGATTGAGTCACATCTCTGTGGGGATAACCTAATCAAGTTTCTGGCCTATAGTACCGAATAGGAATTAGAAGAAACTATTGCTCCCAAAGATTGTTTAGAAATAAAACATAAATCCTTTCAAACCAGCACACCATGGTACTGTTCGTAACTTAAGGTTATGCCATCTCACTCAATATTGCAGTTTGCAGTTTGTTTAGTTGTTGTATCTTCAGTTATACTGAAATAAGAATAAATCTCTCTAATAATGCCTCTTGGCCAAACAAAATTTAAATAGAAGTCCTACCTAGGGAAAGAGTAAATCAGAAGAAGGAAAGTAGCATCTCCTGATTCAACTGTTCTTCTAGTTCAGCAGGTAGAGAACACAAGAAATGCACATTCCATAAAATATGCAGGTCCATATACAAAACTATCCCTGTTTATGCCAAGTTAGTAAATGCAAGGATACTAGGTACAGATTCTGCATGTAAAAGATCCTTTAAGAGAGAATGTCATTCAGACTTAGAAAGTCCAAGTGATAATAACAGATTTGGATGCTTCATGATACATGGAATAGGAAAGCCCAAAGCAACATGCCTCAAGACTGCATAGCATTTACAGCACTACTCATAAGCGGCTATTATTATTAATGTGTTAACAATCAGCAGATGCTCTTTGTGAATTAATTTTTATTTTATAGGACAGTGCAAATTTTCAAGTGAACTATTTAAAGTTATTCTCTGTGGAAAAAAACACAGAAGAATCAGTTATGGAGAATGGCAAGAAAAGGGGAAAATTCAACTTCCCCATTTGGAGAACTCCTGATATTCTCACAAGCAGTGGGGACAACCAAATCAATAGACCAAGCCCTCGATCTTGGTGTTTGTTCCTATGTAACTTATCCCACAAAGGATAGGCTAAGCCTACTTAAAATTAGGCCTAAGAGTCACCTCCAAAGAACCTCTTTTGTTGCTCAGATGTGTCCTCTCTCTCTCAGTCAACACAACAAGCAAACTCAGCGCCCTCCCCCTCTCTACATGGGACATGACTCCCAGGGGTTTAAACCTCCCTGGCAACGTGGGACAGAAATCGTGGAATGAGCTGGGACTCAGCATCAAGGGATTGGGAAAGCCTTTTCAACTGAAAGGGGGAAGAGAGAAATGAGACAAAATAAAGTGTCAGTGGCAGAGAGATTTCAAACAGAGTCAAGAGGAAATCCTGGAGGTTATTCTTATGTATTACATAGATATCCCCCTTTTTAAATTAAGTTGTATTAGGCTAGAGGAAAGTGCCTGAAACTGTAGAGTTGTGTTCCAGTAGCCATGCTTCTTGAAGATGATTGTAAAATGACATAGCTTTTGCAATGTGGCTGTGTGATTGTGAAAACCTTGTGTCTGATGCTCCTTTTATCTGTGGTATAGACAGATGAGTAAAACATATGGATTAAAAATAAATAAATAATAGGAGGAACAAATGTTAAAATTAAAAAATGTATATATTGGGTAGATGGAAATACTAGTGGTCAATGAGAGGGAGGGGTAAGGGATAGGGTATGTATGTGTTTTTTCTTTTTTCTTTTTATTTATTTTTCTGGAGTGATGCAAATGTTCTAAAAAATGATCATGGTGATGAATATACAACTATGGGATGATATTGTGAGCCATTGATTGTACACCATACATGGAATGTTTGTATGTTAAAAATGTATGAAAAAATATATATGTAAGGGTAAAACTACAATAAAAAAAGAATCAGTTACACTGGAACATATCAAACATGCTTTGTTCTTCTGACTTCAGCCAAAGCTGCTTATACAAATTATATATTAAGAATATACACTAACTAAAACTAGCAAGAGTATCAATTGAGTTAGGGATACCTGAGAGTTGAATCAGCTAATGTTCCTCTGTTCTTTCCAGTTCCTATCTCAGTGGCTACTAGTATAAACTTATTGATACTAATGTATACATATAGAGTTCATTCATCAAAATAATTATGCCATATCTTACCATGGTGGTCTTTTGTTTGATAAGACTTCTTGAGCCATATAGAAACAACTTCCATAAAGCAATAATACAAGCAGATCTGTCATAAATTGGCAAAGTATAACAACCAGCCTGAAACACGGATCCTGGTGAAGAAGCAAAAATAAAATTTAAGCTCACTTTTAAAGGTGGTCTCATGTTACAAAATTTTTCATTTAGATTATATATAACCAAAAAGGGAAAGCTACCTTTGGATCACACAGCTTAAGGAGGACTTCTAAACAGAGTCAGAGGAGCCATCATTGTACCCACGATGTTTGAATGGAATATTTAAGCAAGGAGCTCTAGGACTTGGTTCTGTTTGTGTGATGTTGATATGGAAAGCATCTTGACTTCAATTGTGGCTATAGAGCTTGTTCACCAAGTCTTTCATTGCAGAGTTCAGGAAGGAAGGCTCTTAACACTTTCTAAGAGTAACCATGAAGGACTGAATTCTAATTTTCATAGAAGTAACCAATGTCATTATATCCCATTTCAATATGTCTTATTTATTATATATTCTCAAGCCACAATGGCAATCATTCATTCAACATATACTTATTGAAGGCCCACAAGTTGCCTGGCATTATTCTACTTGTTAGGCATACAGCGGTAAGCAAAGTGGATAAAAATCTCTAATCTTAAGAAACCTATATAAGAAACCTGTTGGGAGGCAGACAATAAATAAATAGCTAAAATATAGGTAAAGTATATCTCATCTGATGCATTGGAGAAAAATAAAGCAAGGAAAATGGGTAGGGAATACCAGAGTCAGGCTAAGGCTGCAACCTTAAATAGAAGAATAAGGAAATATTTCAGTAAGAAGGGAACAACTGAGCCAAAACCTGAATAAAGTAAGGGAGTAAGTAATATGGCTATCTGGGGAAAGAATTCCTAGGCAGAGGGTTTGGGTCAGAAATACAAATGAGGGAGTTGTGAGTATACAGATAATATTTAAAACCATCAGGCCAGATGAAATCATCAAGACAGTGAATGTAAATAGAGAATAGAAGAAATATAAGGTTTGCATCCTGGGGTACTCCAATATTTAGAGGTCAGAGAGATGAAAAGGAATCAGCAAAGTAGACTGAGAAGGCGCAGGCAGTGAGGTAAGGAGAAAAGCAGGAGAATGTAGCATCCTGGCATCCTAATGAAGAAAGTATAGTATTTCAAAAAGAAGGGTGAGAATTATGCCAAAGAATGAAGGCTGAGGCTTCACCATTGGATTAACAACATGGAGGTCACTGGTGACCTTACCAAGAAAAACTTTGGTAGAGGGGTAAGGGCAAAAGCCTGATTGGAGTGTTCAAGAGAGACTAAGAGGAGAGAAATTCAAAATAGTGAGTAGATGAGCAACAAAAGAAAAAATAGATAAATTGGACTACATGAAATTAAAAATTTTGTGTGGCAAATTATACCATCAAGAAAGTAAAAAGACAATCCACAATATAGGAGAAAATATTTCAAATCATATATTTGATAAGGGACTGGCATCTGAATATATAAAGAATTCTGATAATTCAATAATAAAAAGAAAATCAAAACCAACTTTTTAAATGAGCAAAGGATTTGAATTGACATTTCTCCAAAGAAGGTATGCAAATGGACAATAAATACATGAAAAGATGCCCAACACCATTAGTTATTAGGGAAATGCAAATCACAACCACAAAAAGATAATACTTCATACCAACCAGGATGGCTATAATAATAATAATAATAATCATTTTAAAAGACAGACAATAACGTGTTCTTGAAAATGTGGAGAAATTGAAACCCTTATACATTGCTGACGGGAATGTAAAATGATAGAGAACTCTGGAAAACAGTGTGGCAGATCCTCAAAAGTTAAACATAGAGTTATCCTTGACCCAGCAATTCCATTCCTAGGTACATGCCCAGCAAAAATGAAACACACATCTGCACAAAAATTTGCCCATGAATGTTTATAGTATTATTCATAACAGCTAAAAATTGGAAACAATTCAAATGTCCATAAACTCATGAATGCATAAATGAAAGTGGTATATCCACACAACTGAACATTATTCAGCAATAAAAAGAATTTAAGTATGGATACATACTACTGCTTGGATGAACTCTGAAAACCTTATGCTAAGCGAGAGAAGCTAGGCACAAAAGACTGTGCACGGTGTGATTCCATTTATATGAAATGTCCAGAATAGACAATTTGGTAGAAAGAGAAAGTAGATAATTGGTTGTGTAGGGCTGGGAGAGGGGATGGAGAGTGACAAAGAAGAAGGGAGTTTCTTTTAGGGTAATGAAAATTTTGTAAACTTAGATTGTGGTGATAGTTTTACAACTCTGTGATTATGCTAAAATCATTAAATTGTGTGTTTTATATGGGTGAATTATATGGTATGTGAATTATATCCAAATAAAGACGTTAAATATATATATATAATATAGAGATTACTTCAGGAATAGGAAAATAAAACTCAAGTAGATACTCAGCAACATCATTTGGGATTAAAATCTAATTGTGTCTGGAAGCTTATGTAGGTAGTGGAGAAGCTTAGCCTACCCATGTGTTTTAATTTGCTACCTGCAGGAATGCAATATACCAGAAACAGAGTGGCTTTTAAAAAGGGGAATTTAATGAGTTGCAAGTTTACAGTTCTAAGGCCAAGAAAATGTCCTAATTAAAACAAGTCTATAGAAATGTCCAATCAAATGCATCCAGGGAAAGATACCTTGGTTCAAGAAGGCCGATGAAGTTCAGGGTCTCTCTCTCATTTGAGAAGGCACATGGTGAGCACAGTCATGGTTTCTCCCTCGGCTGGAAGGGCACATGGGTAGCACAATGTCATCTGCTAGCTTTCTTTCCTGGCTTCCTGTATTATGAAGCTCCCCGGGAGGCATTTTCCTTCTTCATCTCCAAAGCGCTGGCTGATGGACTCTCTGCTTCGTAGTGCTGCAGCATTCTCTGCTCTCTCTGAATCTCCTTCATTCTCCAAAGTGTTTCCTCTTTTATAGGACTCCAGAAACTTATCAAGACCCACCCAAATGGGTGTAGACACATCTCCCCTAATCCAGTTCAACAACCACTCTTGATTGGGTTACATCTCCAGGGAGATGATCTAATTACATACAGTATTGAATAGGGATTATTCTGTTTACAAAATGGGATTTAGATTAAAACATGGCTTTTCTAGGGAACATACATCCTTTCAAACCAGCACACCATGGGTATGCCTAAGAATTACTTCTGGAGAACCTCTTTTGCTGCTCAGATGTGGCCTCACTCTCTCTTAGCCCAACTCTACAAATGAAATCATTGCCCTCCCCCCTACATGGGAAATGACATCCAGGGGTGAAAGTCTCCCTGATTGCATGGGAGATAACTCCCAGGGATGAATCTGGCCCTGGCAACATGGGATCAACAATTCCAGCCTGACCAAAAGGGGGAAAAGAAGTATAACTAACAAAATATCAGTGGCAGAGAGAGTTCAAATAGAGTTGAGAGGCTACTCTGGAGCTTGCTGTTATGCAAACTTCAGATAGACCTTGCTACCTATCATAACCTGCCAAACCCCAACCAGGACCATTCCAGCAAATCCTAAAGAACACCTAGGGCAATATATAAGATTCCACAAAGGTTCCATGCACTAGAGTAACTTTCCAGTAATTTACAACCTCCAGATGGATCACTGGACCAGATAAGTCCTGAAACATAGAGGGCCTAGCCTCTCCAGAGCATCAGATAGTTCCATCCCCCTACCCCATATTAGTGACAGATCTTTCCAACGTGAAGAAATTAGAATAGGCATAGCCCAAACATCCCTAAAGAAATTGATAGAATGATCAAAGGTGATGGTGGAATCATACAGAGAAGATAGGATTTAACAAACGAATATGATTGTTGAATCATTAAATTGATATCTCTTTTAGTCTCCTGTACCTTAGAGCAGCTAGAAGTAAAAACCTAAAATTGCGGAATTGTAACCCATGCCAAACTCTGAAATCTGTTCTACAACTAATAGTGGTGCTGTGCTTTGAAATTTGTTGCTTTTTTGTATGTATGTTATTTTTCAGGAAAAAAAAGTCAATTGTGATGATTAAAAAACTGTTACTTCTTTCAGCCTTCTATATTTTGGAGCATCTAGAAGGAAAAATCTGAGAGGATTGTATGGTAGCCCACGACAAACTCTGGAATCTATCCTATAACTACTGGTTGAAGAGTGCTTTGAAAACTACTGCTTTTTTATTTCTTCGCTTTGTATATCCATTATATTATATAACAAAAAAGTTTTTTAGAAAGTCTAATTGTGTCTGACTCCAAAGCGTGTGTGCTTTTAATCACTTTTCTACACAACCTCCTAAGGATTGTTTCTTTAGATTAGGTTCCCCAAAGTAGAATTACTGACTTAAAGGATATGAGCAATTTACTGGAAGAGATAAAGGAACCATGTAGCCATCTCAGTTTGCCAGGTACGTAGCCCCCTTCTAGGCAAAGTGATCCAAACTGTTCTATCCTGCCCAAGTGCTATGACTCATACAACCTGTTTTGCATGAAACAAACCTTGCTATCACAGCTGCTTAACCACGGGCTAATACTCAAGCCAAAGAAAACTACATGCAGGCTAGCCAACTGCCACTGAGGTGGCTTGATGTTCAAAAGAAGCTCTCAATACTGAGTATGGCAAATCAACTCATTAAAATTTTCTTTGGAGACATGTAAATGCCAGGTGAACAAAGAGAAGACAGTAATTCAAGCTCAAGTTGTTGAGTTTATGCAGATGCATAGCAAATATAGAAAATGAATAATCTTCTTTCAATTGCATTCCAAAGAGAGAACCCACTTATTTCTTGAAAATAAGCTTACATGACTAGGAATCCAGGTATAGTACTTAGGCCAATTAATTTGTACTATTAGAAAAATCTAATCATAGAAGCATTTTCTTAGCATTCTTCAAAGATAAAGGAATTTACAAAGGGAAATCAAGTCATTCCATTTATACCAAATCATTGTACTGATTCAATAAAAATTTTAGTTTGAGCCACAGAAGAAAAAAATAAACAAAATTCATCAAAATTAAAATTCTTTGAGCATATAAGGATATTATCAACAAAAAAGACAAACCACAGTATGGAAGAAGATACCTGGAATCCATATATCTGATAAGGGTTTATTATACAGAATATGTACAGAACTCCTACAACTCAACAACAAAACCACAAACAACCCAGTTTAAAAATGGCAGAGGACTTGACTAGGAAGAAGATATACAAACAGCCAACAAACACATAAAAAGATGCTCAACATCATTAGCCACTAGGGAAATGCACTCAAAATCAATGAAATGCCACTTTATACCACTAGATATTATTCAAAAAATGGAAAATAACAAGTACTGGCTAGGACATGGAGAAATTGGAATCCACATACATAGGTGATGGGAATGTAAAATGGCACAATTGCTATAGAAAACAGTTTGATAGTTCCTCAAAAAGTTAAGCTCAGAATTTCCATATGACCTGATAATCCCACTTCTAGGTATATACCCCAAAAAATTGAAAGCAGGAACTCAAACAGGTATTTATATACCAACGTTCATAATAGCACTGTTCACAGTAGCCAAGAGTTGAAGCAACCCAAGTATCCATCAACAGTTGAATGGATAAACAAAATGTCGTATATACATACAATGGAATATTATTCGGCTGGAAAAAGAAATAAAGTTCTGATATATGTTACAACATGGATGAACCTTTAAGATATCATACGGAGTGAAATAAGCCAGGTACCAAAGTACAGATATTGTATGATTCCATTTATAAGAAACAAACAATATGAAAATTCATAGAGACAGAAAGTATATTACAGGTTATCAGAGGTAGGAGAAGGGAGGGAGCATGGGGAGTCAATGTTTAATAGGTGCAGAGTTTCTTTTGGGGATGATGAAAAATTTTTGGTAATGTATGATGGCGATGATAGTACAACATTGTGAGTGTAATTAATGCCACTGAATTGTATGCTTAAGGTGGTTAAAATAGGAAAGCATTATGTTGCAATTACCACAATTAAAAAAATATTTAAATAAATTATCTATTGTTCCAAGGGGAAAAAAAATGAAGGGAAGTTAGGACATCTAATCCAACCACCTCTAAACCTTCTAAATCTTCATTCCTCTCTCTTCAAACTTTAATACATGCTTTCTGCCTTGCTCTCTCAGCCAATGAATTTGCTTTTTATGTCATTGGAAAAATAAGGCAATCATACAGGAATTCCCTCAAATCCACCAACCTGTCTGTATTAGTACCCATATTCTCTGCCTTTCCCCCTCTGACAACAGGAGGCATTTCCCTGTTCCTAATACAGGCCTACCACCCAATTTGGGCTCTGAATCCCATCCCCTCCTAATAATGGACTTTGCTTCTGAAATTTTCCCTAATCTCTCACCCATCATAAATTTTTCCCTTTCTATTGAAACATGCACACAAGCTCCAGTATCTCCTTCCATATTTAAAAAATTATTCTGGAAAGTTAAAAAAAAATTTTTTTGGAATAGAGAAGGCTTTTAAAGTATGACCCAATAAGTACATAAAATTGTAATTTTGGGAAGAGAAAAATAATCATAAACAAAGTGAAAAGATAGATTTGTAACTGTCTGTTTGTAACATTATCAGAGGATAATGTTCCTGATAATATTAAGAGCTCCCACAAATCAATAAGAAAAAAGACTATCAACTCATTAGAAAAATGAGCAAAAGATAGAAAGTGGTAATTTTAAAATTAATTTTTAAATTAAAAAATATATTACAAGAAAGAAACACAAACATTCCAACATAAGATCATTCCGTTCTACATATATAATCAGTAATTCACAATATGATCACATAGTTGTATATTCATCATCATGATCATTTCTTAGAACATTTGCATCAATTCAGAAAAAGAAATAAAAAGACAACAGAAAAATAAAACGAAAACAGAAAAAAAATTATACATACCATACCCCTTACCCTTCCCTTTCATTGATCACTAGCATTTCAAACTAAATTTATTTTAACATTTGTTCCCCCTATTATTTATTTTTATTCCATATGTTCTACTCGTCTGTTGACAAAGTAGATAAAAGGAGCATCAGACACAAGGTTTTCACAATCACACAGTCACATTGTGAAAGCTATAGCATTATTCAATCATCATCAAGAAACATGGCTACTGGAACACAGCTCTACATTTTCAGGTATTTCCCTCCAGCTTCTCCATTACATCTTGGATAACAAGGTGATATCTACTTAATGCGTAAGAATAACCTCCAGGATAACCTCTCTACTCTGTTTGGAATCTCTCAGCCATTGACACTTTGTCTCATTTCACTCTTCCCCCTTTTGGTCGAGAAGGTTCTCTCAATCCCTTGATGCTGAGTCTCAGCTCATTCTAGGATTTCTGTCCCACATTGC
>PVIY010044905.1:0-19414 GCA_004026745.1 Myrmecophaga tridactyla | reverse complement strand
ACATTTGTTTCTTAACCACCATCTAAATAAAACCATATATTTAGCAAGGATACAATACTGAAATCTAATCCTCCGTCCACAAATACCTATACAAATGCATAGGTATTTATTTCTACCCACTTCTATATCAGTCCAGGACCAAATTCAAGATAATGCATTGCATTTACTTGTCAGAGGTCTTGAAAAGTACAGGCCTGTTTTTAAAGAGTATGTCTCTCTATTGGGTTCATCTAAGTTTTTCTGATATATAGATCCAGTTTTTGCAAATTTTTTTGGCAGGTGTACCAAAAGTGTGATATTGTTTGCTTCTCAGTGCATCATCTTAGGAGGCACATTTTATGGGTTTGTCCTAAAATTGGTGATAACTGTTATCTCTTGGTTAAGCTGCTGTCAAAGTACATACACTATCCTTCCCTTTGTATTTAAGTAATTTGTGGTAGATGCTTTGAAACTATGTAATCATCCTGTCCCTCATCAAACTTGACCCGTTATGTTAGCATCTAATGATGATATTCTAATTCCATCATTCTTTTCCTACTTTAATTATTGGCATCATATCATAAGGAAGAGCTTTCCCTTTTACTTACTTATTTTATATTTATATGAACTCACTGAGCCTTAATTTATTGGAGAAGTAACAATCATTATTAGCGATATTTATTTTGATGCCAAGTTGTCTCAGATTGGGCTGATGAGGGCCTCCTGAAGCTGGTTTCCACATACTATCGATATGATGCACTCATTCTTTTATCACTTGTTTTCTGATAAAACAGGATACTCCAGGCTTACCTCATACTTTTTTCCCCTTATGAGCTTTACTTCTGAAAGACAGAATAGTGAACTTGCCTCCACTCCAGTGGCTATATGGATTGTCATTTCTATTTGGAATAAAGCTAAAAAACATTTTTGTGCAAATCTTTTTCTAAATGTGTTTTCTTTTCTCTTGAGGAAATACCTTTTTCATATAGTCCATATATTCTATGACCTTGCTAAATTTTATTTATTCATTCTCATAGGGCTGTTTTAGTTTTTAGCATTTTCTTCTGAGCAATTATGTTTTTGGTGAATAGATACATTTTGATCTTTCCTTCCAATCTTTATGCTTTTTATTTCCTCCATGTCGATAAGAAGGAACATCATTTCTTTGCTCCCGATTTAGGGAAAAGTGTTCAGTATTTCAGCATTAAGTACAAACTAAGCTGTAGGTTGTTTGTAGGCAATTTTTTTTAAGTTTGAGAATATGTCCTTCTATTCTTAATAATTATTAAGTAGATGTTGCATTGTACCTAAAGCTTTGTAAATTGTGGAAATTCCATTTTATATATTTAAAAAATTTTTTTTAATTAGAGATGGTTTCTTTTTCACGTCTAATTGCACTCAGTAAGATTTCCAGTACAAAGTTTATTAGGCATGATGAGAGAAGACATCCTTACCTACTTGATCTTAGGGGAACAGCATCCAGATTTTCATCATTAAGTGTGATGTTAACTGTAGGAGTTTTATAGATGTTATTTATCAAATTTACTACTAGTTTGCTGAGAGTTTGTCATGAATGGGTGTTTGATTTTTTCAAATGATTTTTTAAAACTCTTTTTTTCTTTCATGGGCAGGCACTGGGAATCAAACCTGGGTCTCCAGCATGGCAAGCAAGAATTCTGCCACCGAGCCACCATTGCACTGCCCTCAAATGATTTTTTTTAACCTTTTTTATATTGTATAGTATAACATATATACAAAGCAAAGAAATAAAAAGGCAGTAGTTTTCAAAGTACTCTATAACAAGTAGTTACAGAACAGGTCCTAGAGTTTGTCATGGACTACCATATGATACTCTCATATTTTTCCTTCTAGCTTCCAGATATAGGAGGCTAGAGGGTTTAAATATATTTTTATCATCCCAATTGACTTTTTTCCTTCTTTTTTGTGAAAAATAACCTATATAGAAAAAAGCTATAAATTTCAAAGCACAGCGCCACACTTAGCTGTAGAACATATTTCAGAGTTCGACATGGGTTATATTTCACAATATTAGGTTTTTACTTCTAACTGCTCTAAAATACTGGAGACTAAAAGAAATATCAATTTCATGATTCAGCATTCATATTCATTTGTTAAGTCCTATCTTCTCTGTATAACTCCACCATCACCTTTGATAATTCCATCCCTCTCTTTAGGGGTGTTTGGGCTGTGGTGATTCTAAATTTTTGATATTGGAAGGGTCTGTCACTAATATGGGGTTGGGAGATGGAACTATCTGATGTTTTGGAGAGGCTGGGCTAGGTTTCAGGACTTATCTGGACCAGGGATCCATCTGGAGGTTGTAGCTTTCTGGAAAGTTACTCTAGTGCATGAAACCCTTGTGCAATCTTACATATTGCCCTAGTTGTTCTTTAGGATTGGTTGGAATGGTCCTGGTTGAGGGTTTGCAGATTATGATAGGTAGCAAGGTCTACCTGAAGCTTGTGTAAGGGCAACCTCCAGAGTAGCCTCTCAACTCTAACAAACAATTTTTTATGTCCTCAATATGATCATATGTTTTTCCTGTTGATGTGGTGAAGTACATTGATTTTTAGAAGTCAAATCAGGCATGCATATCTTTTATTAACTTGCTATGGTATATAATACTTTTGTATATTGTTGATTTTGATTTGCTAATATTTTTTGAGGAATTTTGCACCCATGTTCATGGGAAATATTGTTCCACAGTTTTCCTTTCTTGTAATGTCTATATGTGATTTTCATATTAGGATATTACTGGCTTAATAGAATGAGTTAGGAAGTGTTCCTTTTGTTCTATATCCTAGAAGAAATTGTGGACAATTCTATTATTTCTTAAAATTTTGGTAGGATCCTCCAGTAAAACCATTTGGGCTTATGATTTGTATTAGGAAGGTTATTAATGATTGATTCAATTCATTTAATATATATACATATACATATATATATATATGGGCCTATTATTATTATTTCTCCATGTGTGAGTTCTGGCAGTCTGTGTGTTTCAAGAGATTGGTTCATTTCCTCTAACTTATCAAATTTGTGGGCGAAGAATTACTCTTGGTATTACTTTCTTACCTTTTTTTTTTTGGTATTCTATATAGTGGTAGTCACTTTTCGTTCTTTTTCCTTGTGAGTACCCCTATCAGAGCACCATTTGTTAGATTTTTGTTTGTTTGGTTTTTCATTTGTTTGTTTTTGGGGGAAGTGCATGAGCTGGGAATTGAACCTGGGCCTCCCACTTGGCAGCAAAAATTCTACCACTGACCTACCCTTACGCCCCCTATTATCTTTAATATTCATGGGTCAGTAGTGATGGTTCTTCTATCATTTCTGATATTAGTAATTTGTGTTGTTCTTTTTTCTTGGGTACTTTGGCCATATCTTTATCAATATTAGTGATATTTTCAAAAAATTAGCTTTTGGTTGTATTGACCTTCTCTATTGTTTTCCTGTTTCAATTTCACTGATTTATGTTCTGTTTTTTAATTATTTATTTTCTTTTGATTCTTTAGGTTTAAATTACTCATCTTTCTCTAGTTTCTTAAGTTGGAAGCTTAAGCAATTGACTTAAATCTTTCTTCTATATATGCATTTAATGCTATGAGTTTTCTTCTAAGCATTGCTTTTTCTACATCCACATTTTGAACCAGTTGCATTTTCATTTCCATTTAGTGCAAAATATTTAAAAATTTCTTTTGAGACTTCTTATTCATGAGACCATGGGTTATTTAGAAATGTATTCTAGACTTGTGTTAATTTCCAAATACTTGAAGATTTTCCAGCTTTATTATTCATTTTCCCTTTTAAGGTAAATGTAGAAAATTTAATTAGAATAATGGTTACTAAAGATATATTCTTTATACCTAAATAATAACAAATGCAGTTTATGGGCAGATTTAAATAATTCACATAGCTGTGGGGATATTTACACATGTATACTACGCTATATGAACAGTTTGTTTAAACTCTTTTTGAATGAAACTTTCTAGTTAAGTGCCTTCTGAATAGCAAACTGTAGTTTGTAAGCAGGAGTAGTCTAAGTATCTGAAGTGAAAAAAATTCCTTTTTTATGCAAAATGTACTTGGATGGCATTATTCTAAAGACTTTTGTATAGATGTTTCACTGCATTTTATTTCCTCATTATTCTTAGAAATGGTCTGTTTTCTTCCTAGGCAGGCAATCAATTTTACCCACTGTGGTCTGTTTTCCATAATAGTGTGCTATTCTTCATAGCTCATCTCCTCAGGAATAAATTAATTTATGCTGAATGCCAGCCTCCTTTAAAGACTTTCTGCAGGTGCTCAAAGAAGTGTCAGGGCATAATAGGGGCCTGTTGAGAAAGCTTAACTTCCCTATGGGTGAAGTGGCTTAGGCTTATGACGTACTCAGAACAAACAGAGAAAACTGGTACTGGTGATCCTTGCTATATCTTGGAGGTAATGTTTTAGATATCTTTTTTTCTTGATTGACAAGCATTCTATTAAGATGTGATATTTGAAAGCACCAGAGACTTTCTATTTGTATTCAAGTACATCTGTCAATCCTTGGTTGACTGTAGGAGCAGTAGTTTGGTAATTTCAAAAGAATTGTTTAGTGTTAGGGACAGAGATATTTTTTTAAAGCAATTTTTTTGTGATATATCATATACTATACAATCCAGTGTGTACAATCCATGGCCTTCAGTATATTCACAGAACTCTGTGTCCACCATCACAATAATTTTAGAACATTTTTATTTAACTCCAGAAAAGGAAAATACTATACCCCTTATACTGCCTTTTTATTAACACTTAACATTGGTGTGGTACCTTTGGGGGCAACCAATGAAAGAATATTGAAATATTAGTGTTAACCATAGTCCGTAGGTTGCATTAGGTGTGGTTTTTCCCATGTGACACCCTTTTGTTAACACCTTGTAATGATGATGTATATTTGTTCTAGCTCATGAAAAAGCGTTCTTACATTTGTACTATTAACCACAGACATCATCTAAAACAGGGTTCACTATGTTATAAAGTCCCATAAATATTTTATCCCCTAGCTTTCCTTTTAGTGACATACACAACTCTAAACTTCCCTTTTCAATAACAACCACACACATGATTCAGCACTGTTAATTACACTCACAGTAATATGCTACCATCCTCAAACAATTTCCAAACATTTACAGCTAACCTAAATAGAAATTCTGTGCAAATTAAGCATCAGCTACACATTCTGTACCCCATTCTATCTCCTGTAACCTATATTCTAGATTCTAACTCCATGGGTTTGCTTATTATGAATAGATCATATTAGTGAGATAATACAATATGTGTTCTTTTGTGTCTGCTTTATTTCACACAACATAATGTCTTCCAGGTTCATCTGTGTTGTTGTATTCATAAGACTTCATTCTTTCTTACCATTGAAATATTCCATCATATGTATGTACTACATTTTGTTTTTGTATTCGTCAGCTGATGAACACTGTGTTAGTTTGCAAGCTGCTGGAATGTGATATAGCAGAGCTGGAATGGCTTTTAAAAAGTAGAATTTAGGGGGGGCTGTGCAAAAGTTGTTCAGTGATAGAATGTTCGCCTTCCAGGTGGGAGACGTGAATTTGATTCCCAGACCATGCACTTCCCCAAAACAAACATGCAAACAAACAAAAGAAAGAAAAAACAAACAGAAATTCAGCAAATGGTGCTGCAATATCAAGATATTCACATGGAAAAGGAATCAAATGTGAGCCCTGCCATACAGCATACAAGAAAAAAAAGGGGGGAAGAATTTAATGTTACAAGTTTACGTACAAGAACGTATGTAATACTTTCAAACAGGCACAGACACTAAGGTTGCTTCTGTCTTTTGGCAATTGTGAAAAATGATGCTATGGACATCTGTGTGCAAACATCTGTTTGCATCCCTGTTTTTAGTACTTATATGTATATATATATACCTAGTAAGGGGATTGCTGGATCATGTGGCAATTCTATACTTAGCTTCCTGAGGAACCAGACTGTACTCCACAGCAGCTGCACAATTTTACATTTCCACCAGCAATGAATGAATGTTCTTAATTCTCCACATCCTCTCCAATACTTGTAGTATTTCATTTTTTTAAATAATGGTCATTCAAGTAGTCGTGAAATATCTCATTACTGTTTTAATTTGAATTTCATAGCTAGTGATATTGAGCGCCTTTTCATGTGCTGTTAGACATATTTATTTCTTCTTTGGAAAAATGTCTATTCAAGTATTTGACCCATTTTTTAATTGGGTTGTTTGTCTTTTTATTTTTGAGTTGTAGGATTTTTTTTTATATATTCTGGATATGAAACTCTTATCAGATATTTGCTTTCCAAATATTTTCTTCCCATTGAACAGACTTCCTTTTCACTTTCTTGACAAAGTCCTTTGAAGTGCAAAAATATTTAATTTTAAACAGATCCTGTTTATCTTTTCTCTTTCATTGCTTCTCTGTTGGGTGTAAGGAAGCATTGACTATGACAGATTCTTGGAGATGCTTCCCTATATTTTCCTCTATGAGTTTTATGGTCCTACCTCTTAGATTTAGGCCTTTGATCCATTTTGAGTTGATTTGTATATGTATAGTGTGAGAGGGGGAGTCTTCTTTCATGCTTTTGCATATTGGTATCCAGTATTCTCAGCACCATTTGTCAAAGAAGTGGATCTTTCCCAGTTTAGTGGCATTGAAAGCCCTGTCAAAAATCAATTGACCATAGATGTGAGGGTTTATTTGATTTCATTAGTCAAAATATATCTATATTTAGGCCAGTACCATGCTGTTTTGCCCACTGTAGTTTTGCCATATGCTTTAAAGTCTGGAAGTTTGAACCAACCAACTACTTTCATCTTTTTTCAGGATGTGTTTGGCTATCCAGTGCCCTTTACCCTCCCAAATAAATTTGATAGTTGGCTTTTCCATTTCTGCAAAGCAGGCTGTTGGAATTTTGATTGGGATTGCATTGAATCTGTAAATCAATTTGGGTAGAATTGGTTTCTTAATAATATTTAGTCTTCAAATCATGAATACAGAACATCCTTCCATTTATTTAGTTCATCTTTGATTTCTTTCAGCAATGTTTTGTAGTTTTCTGTGTACAATTCCTTTACATACTTGGTTGAATTTTTTCTTAAATAATTGAATCTTTTAATTGCTCTTGTAAATAGATTTCTTTTCTTGATTTCCTCCTAAGATTGCTCATTCCCAGTGTATAGAAACAGTACTGATTTTTGCATGTTGATCTTGTATCCTGCCACTTTGCTGAACTCATTTATCAGCTTGAGTAGCTTTGTTGTAGTTTTCTGGACTTTTGGAAGCTAGATCATGTCATTTGCAAACAGTGAAAGTTTTACTTCTTCATTTTCAACTTCGATGCCTTTTAGTTCTCCACTAGCTAGAACTTCCACTACAATGTTGAATAACAGTGGTGACAGTGGGCGTCCCTGTCTTGTTCTAGATCTTAGAGAGAAAGTTTTCAGTTTCACAAGTGAGTACAATGTTAGCTGTGAGTTTTTCATATATTCCCTTTATCATGTTGGAGAAGTTTCCTTCTATTCCTTTCTTTTGAAGTCTTTTTATTAAGAAAGAGTGCTGGATTTTGTCAAATGCTCTTTCTGTGTCAATCAAAATGATCATGTGGTATTTCCTCTTTATTTGTACTGTGGGGTATTACATTACTTGGATTTCTCATGCTGAGCATATTTGATACCTGGGATAAAACCTAGGACAAAATCATGGTATATAATTCTTTCATATGCCTTTGGATTCAATTTGCAAGTATTTTGTTGAGGATTTTTGCATCTATATTCACTTAAGAAATTGGTCCAAATCTTTCTTTTCTTGTAGTATGCTTATCTGCCTTTGGTATTAGGATGATATTGGCTTCATAGAATGAGTTACATAGGGTTCACTCCTCTTTAATTTTGGAAGAGTTTGAGCAGGATTGGCATTAATTCTTCTTGGAATGATAGGTAAAATTTACCTGGTAATCCTTACATCTGTTTCATAACTGAGTCTGATTCTGATGCTTGTTTTCTCTTTTCAGTTTGTATTTTTGTTTGCCTTTTAGCATGCTTTGTGATTTTTTGTTGAAAGCAGGATGTGATGTATTGAGTAAAAGGAACTGAGGCAAACAGACCTTTAATATGACATTTAATGATTATCTGGCTAAGAGTTAGACTGTATTTAATGTATTATGTAGCTGTAAATGTCAGAGGCTAAAAATTCCTCTGGTATCCTCGTTTTTGTCTCTCTTGTCTTGTCTTTCCTTGAGACTTCTTAAACAGGGTCTGATTTGTGAAGCTCTTTTCAACTGTTGTCCTCTATTACTCAGGTGGAAACATCACAGTCCTATGATTAGGTCTCAATCTTTTAGTGAGCCTGTGCCCTGGTTGTGGCCTTCACTAGTGCTTATCAGCTTTTGTTTTTAATTCTTAGGTGAGACAGGCAGTTAAAAGAGGCTGGAGTAAAGTATTTCCCTTACTCCAAATCGAAAGCTGGAGAGAAGTTGCCTTAGGTCTCTTCCTCCATTTCAGCTGGACTCTGATAAAACTCATGTTGGTTAGGGTGCAGTAAAATAGTTTCCCTTGAAGGCAGGTATTTGTTAAGGAGAATAGAATGCCATTTAAAAATAGAACAGTATTTAAATGTTACTTTCCTCTCCCCTTGCCAGAAGTAGAAGAAAATTTTTCTCAGATTACCACAGTGAAAATCTGGTGGGGCTCCTGGAGGTAAAACTGACGGGGTTGGCCTCTGGGACTTTTCTTCTCTTGAGCTAGTTCAAAACCAGTCTCCAGCATCTAGCCAATCACCCTTTAAGAATTCATACCTGATGCTGGGTCTAAGTTGTTTCTGCTCCACGTAAGATGTGATTCTTTGCATCCGCCCCTTTTTCCAGTCTTCCTGGTGGTAGTTTGCTCTGTGATCTCAATTCTCTTGTGGGTAACTAGAGTTGTTGATTTTCAATTTTTCAGCTTTTGGGGAGTGGGAACTTCTAAGTTAAATGCCAGACCAGAAATTGAAAGTTTCAGGATTTTTAGAAATAGCAAGCTCTCCTAATATTAAAAAAATACGTAAATATATAAAAAGCATCCTTTTATTTTTAATTTCCCAAGAGTTGAGGCAGGTGTGTTTAGATGTCTATTTATTTGTTTTAATTAATATTCATGACCTCCTCTTGCTGCTTCCTTGTGTGGGTAAGAAATTATTCTTTAGGTAATGTCCCTGAAATATATATTGATACTGTTGAACTCTTTGAAGGTGCTTTAGTATTCTGTTTGTCCACCTCTACATTTCCCCAAGGGCTGTAGTTTCTCTGGCTTTCCCAGAGCCACAAAACAGGAAAGTATGTCTTCTGCCTATTTTCTTCTCTAACCTTAGAGAACCTAGTAATTCTTCACTACCAATAAAAGGTTAGGGACAATATTTTTTATTTTTTATTTTTTCCCTTGTTTTGTGACTTTAGCATCCTCATAGGGACTGATAATATGCATCCAAGATAAAGCTCACTTAGAAGGCAATTGAATAGTTTTTCTAGGGGTGTGATAGGCAACCAGCACTTTTGTTTTGAGATATGTGAGGTCTATCACTCCATAGTAATTCATCTAAATGTCTATTATGGGGAGATTTTTCAGGTCTCGTATAGTGTAAAATATTCAATTGGAGGAAACTTTGAGGACATTTGTCTAGTTTATATCATAAGAGGGAAGTAAGACTTAATGAACCTCAGAGAATTGCTCCCATTTACACAGTTACTGGCAGGATTGAAATTTACTATCAGTTTATGAATCTTACCTATCTCTCAGTTCTTGAAGGCTGATTATCTTTAGTTCTCATAGGCCATGGGCTATATCAGTGCTATCCTTAGTTTTATGCTCCTGACATTTGATTGCATCAATCCAATGTTTAAATCCCTATAGATTTAAACAGTATATAGATTTGACAGTATTTGCGTTACAGTGAATGAGATAGTGGAGCATTCCCAAGAGAGGTCAGAGAAAATTCTTTCTGAGAAATATTGTGGATCTCATGATGAACATGCATATTTTCCTCAACAATTTGTTTAACAGGTCATACCAAGCAGATGAATCCAGCGAACCATTCCCAGGTGATGGGTTTTATACTACTGGGGCTCTCTCAAGTATGGGAACTCCGGTACTTCTTCTTCATTGTCTTCTCTGCTGTGTATCTTATGACTGTAACTGGAAATCTCCTCATTGTGGCCATAGTGACCTCTGACCCACACCTGCACACAACCATGTACTTTCTGTTGGGCAATCTTTCTTTCCTGGACTTCTGCTACTCTTCAATCACAGCACCTAGGATGCTGGTTGACCTGCTCTCAGGTAACCCCACCATTTCCTTTGGCAGCTGCCTGGCTCAGCTCTTCTTCTTCCACTTCATTGGTGGCATCAAGATCTTCCTGCTGACTGTCATGGCTTATGACCGCTATGTAGCCATTTCCCAGCCCTTGCGCTACACACTCATTATGAATCGGACTGTCTGTGGGCTCCTCATGGCAGCCTCCTGGGCAGGGGGCTTTGTCCACTCCATTGTTCAAGTGGGACTGACTATCCAGCTGCCATTCTGTGGGCCTGACAAGTTGGATAACTTTTATTGTGATGTGCCCCAGTTGATCAAGTTGGCCTGCACAGATACATTTGCCATAGAGCTTCTGATGGTGTCTAACAATGGCCTGGTGACCCTGATGTGCTTTTTGGTGCTACTAGGATCCTACACAGCACTACTCATCATGCTTCGAAGTCATTCCCGGGAGAGCCGTCACAAGGCCCTATCCACCTGTGCCTCCCACATTGCTGTGGTGACCTTGATTTTTCTGCCTTGCATCTATATCTATGCGAGGCCATTTCGGACTTTCCCCATGGGCAAAATGGTCTCTGTGCTGTACACGATGGTCACCCCTATGCTGAATCCTGCCATCTATACCCTGAGAAATAAAGATGTGATCATGGCCATGAGCAAGCTGTGGAGGTGGCTAAAGGACCTTCTTGGTCTTCCAGAGCGCTGAACCCACAGATTGTCAGAGGCAAGTCCTGAGAATCGGAGAGATGCATCAGGGTACCAACCTGCCTGGGAGGATCCACAAGGGAGATAAAACTATTTTCCCATGCTATTCTGTTGTTTTAAACCTCAGTCATGTTATGATGACTTGAACTTTTAGCCAAGTTAGAACATGAGATGAGTGCTATAGAACTACTTCCCTGTACCTTCTAGAAAAAAAGCCTCAAGAGCTGGGAGAAATGATGATTAGCTCATGGCCCTTTCCCAGATGAGGATGTGTTGGCCCTGACAAGAAATATCCAAATGAAGTATGCAGTGGGGTGATAAATCTAGTGTTTCTTTCCTGTGATCACTACTTGAACACAAAATATATTTGAGAAGCTCAAAACAATATAAATTTCCTGAAGACAGGAGGGACCCTGAGGTTTAAATAGACATAGGACCCTGAGTCCTGATTTAAGGATGTTAATTGAATTTACAGTCAATAAGAAGTAAGGAAATTCCCTTGGCAAATTGCTCTCTTCTTCAGAGTTTCTTAATGTTGCCGTCATCATCATCATCATCATCATCATCATCATAATGATCTGAACATCATTTGTTAAAAGTTTACTATGTACCAGTCAATGTGCCAAGTGATTTACATTTATTATTTATTTTAACTCTCTTAACATTCTAATGAGATTGATACATTCTTATTTTAAAAATAAGTCAGGGCAGTGTGACGGTGGCTCAGTCACAGAATTCTTGACTGCCATGCCAGAGACCTGGGTTCAATTCCTGGTGCCTACCCATGTGAAAAAAAAAAACAAAAAACAGGATAAGTCAGTCGTGGGTTAGAGACATTAAATAGCATAGTCAAAGTTCTAGAGCTTGTATCTGGAATCCAACACAGGTCTATATATCTTCAAATCTCAAGGTCTTGATGTTATCTAAAATTCCTTGTAACCCTAAGGGACAATAACTTTGTGAATTAACATCAGTTCAACTGACATCATGGATAGAGATGGTATTTTAAATTGGTCTCATCTAAGTCTAGTTGGAAGAGTTGGGCAGACTAGATATGGACTATGGAGGATGGAGCAGTAAATGATTTGGAGAACAGAACATGAGGAGAATGTGGGATTGGGTTTTAATGTGGGAAAGTTGGTTAAAGAATCAAGGGGGAATTTGGTTGAGGAAACTGAAGCCCGGCAAACTTGCAGGTGGGAATAGTTATTTCCCACATCTTGTTCAGAAGCATGCTCTTTTAAATTCAGCTATCTTTATGTCTATCTTACACACTATCTTACACACTGTCTTACACACTATCACTTACACACTATCTTTTTGTGTAGTGTCACACTTGACTGCTTCGATGGTCATTCATCCTTCGGTCCCTAAATAGAGAATGGTGTTTTAATTTAAGAGAAGATGAAATAGTGACCGTGGCACTCTTTTCCATCATATTTAATGATATATTTAACTCCTCCCTAATACCTTAATTTCTCTTTAATTCAGATACCTTCCTCTCCTATTATCAAGTTAATCAACACAGGTTCTTATCTCTGTTACAGGGCTTGTATATTTTTATCCCCACCTCCATGCCTAATCAATTTAAAAAGAAAATGAAACAAGTTTTATTTTATTTAATGTATTAAATGTTATTTAATTTATCAGTGGCACCCTCTATAGATGTGGGATAGGGAGAGTATAGCATTCAAACAAATGTATCTGCCATTGTCTATCACTTATATTTTTGTAAATAATTAGTATAAGAGTAGTTCCTTACCATCAAAATGTCTAACTGAGAAGATATATTTAGAATACAGGGTCTAAATAGGTCAGATTCCAAAGTATACAGGCATAGGGATAGGGAAAAGTGAGTTGGGGTATTGAAGGAAAAGATATGAGGGTTTAGAGCAAACACTTGAGCTCTTGAAAGAGAGAGTGTACTTCATTGGAAAGAAAATTTTGGAACTAGAAAATCCAAGTCAGAGCTCCCTTTCCAAGCATTTTAGCTCAGCAGCAAGAGCTAGTTCTCCTTCTTCCATGACCAACTTGTAGTATGGTCACAAATTTACTTATATGGAGTCATATAGGCAAATACAATGTTGATTCTTTATTTTTAAATAATTGGTTTTCCTCATAACTATTGGTTAGTAGGACAAAATATCTAAAATTCAGATAGGTCTAGCAGACTTGCTTTTATGCATGAAAGCCCCTTTAAGGGAAGGCTCTTTCTCTTTAGAAAAAAGCTTGGTGGCTCAGGATTCTGTTCTCTCCTTTGTTTCCTTTTAAAATTGTATCAAAATGTATGGAAGAGAGCTGCATTTACCTGTCCCCATGGTGGTGTAGGAAGAAAGAGTCCTCAGACCCATAAATGTCTTCTGGATGCTTGGTGGTCTCTTCTGCAGAGTAGCTGGCCTGGGTTACTATCTGGCCTTATGAATGGAGGTGAAGATAATTCTGTCTCTGAGCATTCTGTTGATTGTTGATGCTGAAATCTGCTAGATGCAGCTCAAGATCTGATTTCTCTGTTTGGTCAGGGCTAACAGACTTATCTAAGCTTTCTTTTGAGTTGTAGACCCCTCTGAGTCTCTTGTGCTGTCCCCATTCATTCCCAGCAAGGTTTTCATCCCATAGGCCTCAGTCATCTCACTCATCACCACTGTGTGCCCCATGACACACCCACTGACTCTCAGCTCAGTCTCCATCAGCATCCCTTCTCAGGGGCATATAAGATCTCAGGCTGCATCCATATCACAGAGAACTGAGGGTGGCATGAGAAACTAAACTCCAGCCCTTCCTTTGCCCCATCATGGCTGTTTTACTTAAATAAATTTAATGATACAACATACCTAGTGGTTCTGTGAACACCCCTGGGGCTAGCTCCTTCAAGAGGCTTCTTCTTTTCTTTTTTCTTTTTTGATAAAAATAACAGATAGACACACCCATACCAAAGAGAAAATCCAAGATTCCCCTTAACTCTTGTGCCCCCCACCCCCAATTATTTAACCCTAATATTGCTGTGGTACTAGTGACGTATTCCTGTTAAATATAGACCTGAGCATGCAATAAGTAGTTTTTCCCATATACCCCTCTTGTTAGCTCTTCGTACAAGCATCATTCCTTTGAAGTACTTCATGCAAGAACTTACTTATATTTTTTTTTAGTGCTTATCAGTGAGGTACTAAACAACACTTTTCAGTCATATTCACTTTAAATGTGGCACAGTTACTTATAAACCAACTAATGAACTACCATCACCTCTAATCATTCCCAAACTTTTAAATTCAACTTCCTTAACTAGTATGTGCATATTAGGTAACCATTCCCCCCTTCTATAGCTTCTATCTCTAGGTCCCCTATAATCTACATTTTAAAATCTGAGTTTACATTTTCCAGGGGGTTCATATTAGTAAAATCACACAGTATCCATCCCTTTGTGTCTGGCTTATTTCACTCAGCATTATGTCCTCAAGTTTCATTCATGTTGTCATATATTTCATGACCTCATTTCATCTTACTGCTGCATAATATTCCATCATATATATATGGAAATTTTTTTTTTGAGGAACTTTCTCCCTGTGGTTTGGGGGGATGGAAGGAGTGTGTGGGAAAGAGTTTAAGATTGCCATGTTAAAATATTTGGAACGTTGGCCATGACAAAGTGGGATCAGACATGATATAGATATATATGTTATACACCACATTTTGTTTATCCACTTGGCTGTTGATGGACACTTGGATTGTATCCATCTTTTGGCAATTGTGAATAATGCTGCTATGAACATCGGTGTGCAAATGCCTGTTCATGACACAGCTTTCAGCTCTTCTGGGTATGTACCAAGTAATGGTAATGGTAGGTCATTGGGCAACTCGATATTCAGTTTTCTCAGAAACCGCCAGAATGTCTGCCCCAGTGGTTATAAAGAGGCTCCATTTTGAAGCAGAAAAGGCCTCCCATTCCTGGTCTTACCCTCAGTCTGGACCCACAGGCAGTCCAGAAAAGGAATAACAAGACACCCCTCTCCTCATCTGCCTTCCTTATGTGTATGTTCCTTCCTTTCATTCTTACTATTTTCCTCTTTCTCTTCCTGTCTGATCAGGACCTTTCTTAAGTTCAGTGTTCTGGCATAAATACTCAGGCATAGATACTGGTGTTGTTAAAGAGGTATTAAAGGGATAGAGAAAATCCTTTACTCTCTCAACCAACACCCAGATTACATGGAGAGATGCAAAATTTATTGATGTCTTCTTTGTGCCTGTCTTCTCTTTCTCCATGGCTATTATCCTTAGGCTGGATAGCTTAAAGAAAACATGATTTATTATTTACAAAATAGTTTCTTCTTGTACTACCAAATGGTTCATGTGGACTATAAATTAGTGTATAGGAGTAGAATGGCAGAAGGTCTGGAAAAGTACTGAAATGACTTAGGAATAAAATGACTTTAACCCAGTGTTAGTGTAGGTTTGGACTAAGGATTTAAATAGCCCGTTGTTTGCAAGGGGATTTAGGAGGTTGAATAATTTAAATAGACTTATAATTGTAGAAATGATAACATTTTAAAGATGGTTGATGGATAGTAGTATATCTGCCCATCCCTTTCTTTTTCTAGGGGAGGGATATAGGAAAATTTTCCAGGATTACCTGATAGAATCGGTACCTGATAGTGAAATCACTAAAATTATTGTTACCTTTATTTTATTATTTCCACAAAAATAGTTAATTGCCTTTGTTCCCATAATCAATTTTACCACTCAAGTGGCTCAAAGGACATTGACAGTGATGAGACCTTGGACAATGGGCCACTCAGAAGGTAATCTAGGAACAGGTTAACAGGCTATGCTGTTTAGCTTATGAATTTAAGAGCCTAATAAATCTGGAGCTTCTCTGGTTCTACAGATGATTTGACTGAGGCATGGAGAAAATTTTCCGGTAGTATTCAGTAGAGTTTGCCTCACTGGTGCATTCTTAATATATACAGAGTCAGATACTACATCTCCCTCTTTCACTAATCTCTACCATCATCTACTTATCATTTATATGTTCTATCTGTTATCTATCTATCTAAAATTATCTACTTATCTACATTGCTGTTGAAATATAATGCTAGTGACAGGACAGTCAGAATGTAGTAGTAAAGATGTGATTAAACAGACCTAGACATGGAATAGTCTCATTAGAATCATACAGGATCACAACTTGCTAGAGCTGAAAAGATCTTTGGAAATTATCCAATTTAGGATTTCTGAAATGAGTTTATGTTCTCCATAAACAACCTAAAATTATATGCTAAGTTTATTTATTTATAAAAAGGAATTATTTTTTAGAAAGAGCTTATGGATTTTATGATATTCTCAAAGAAATCTATGATCCCCAAAAAGATTAAAACCACACAATTCAATACCTTTATTTTACATCATATGGAAGCTAAAGAATGAGAAAGTGATTTGCTCAAGTGCATGCAAGTTGGGGCAACAAGATCCCACATCTGTTTTCTAGTTCAGTACTGTTTTTATTAGATTGTGATTCTTAAAATATCAACAAGCGAACTACATTGACTGGCTCCCACTTGCTTTTCCATTCTCATGTCTTCCTTTTTTCTGCCTTACAGCCTATCTTACTATGCTTCTTTCAGTTTCCTAAATACACTCAGGACACCCCTAAGCCTTTGAAACTGCAGTCGTGCCGCAGGAAACAATCTTTGTTGCCTTCTGACCTAGATTTCTCCTACAGGTCCTAGGTGAGATATCCTTTTCTCTGTGAAGCTTTCACTGTCCCTTTCTATGTGTCCTTCTCTGTGCCCAGGGAACCCCTGCTTTCTCCAATGTGGTAGAATAACTGTTAAGGTTTCCCTTTAATAGCCTATTCCTACTAAGAGCTGTAAGATCTATGGGTAAGAAAAAAGTTTATCGTATAAACATTATCTCCAAAATATATAATGTTTGTCTACTTCTCTCAGTCTGCACTGCCAATACTGAAGTCATAGTTGGCATAAACTCTCTGCTGTTATGCCACACTTCCTAATTGATCTAAATCTCACTTCTGTCTTCCTTCAATCAATTGTCCCCACAACAGCTGTGCTGATATTTAAAATTTTTATTAGATTACTCCCTTGATAAGAACTTCAAAGGTTTTCCTTGCCTCTAAGAAGGAAAAAAGTTCATTTATACATGATAGATAAGATCCTGTCTAACCTAGCTTCGCCCACCTCTCTAACTCCACTGGTCCCATCTTTTCTAACTCTCCAGTTAGAAAAGTTTTCTCTCAAACCCTCTTTAACTCCAATACTTTGCAAATACTCTTTCCTCTCTTTGGAATGTTCTCCTCCTACTCTTTGTCGGGGTAGCTCCTGTTTATTCTCAGGTCTCAGCTTAAAGTTCTTTTACACAGAGGTGCATTCCTTATTGTTTATCCAAATGGATGTTTCATTTTTAGCCCAGCTTACAAAACCCAGCTCTTTTCTCAAAAGTTTTAACACAAATTTTTACTGTGTATTGATATGTGCATTTAGTTGTTTTACCTCTTCCATCCCCACAATACTATAAACTCAATAAATTTAAGAGCCATGTCTACATTGTTTACTGCTGAATACTTGAGGCCTACCATTAGAGATGAGACAGGTGAACCAAGAGAAGTGCCCAGGGTGCGGCATTTAAGGAGGCACTCACTCTCAGGTTCATGTAAATCCTAACCCTACATTTACACGATCCTGATTCTGTGGGCCTTGCTGAAATTTGCAACCTAGTCTCTCTTTGGCTCACTCTATTCCAGGCCTTGACTAGCATGGGGCCTAAAACATTTCAGAAACATAATAATATTTTTAAAGGAATGGTTGCATTTGGAATTTATTAGGTGAGATTTGACTTGGGAATTAGAGATATCCAAATATCTCATGGCTCTCATCATTCTTCCTTTATGAGACTCCTATAAGAGCTGTAGTCACATAAAGAACAATCCTATGGCAAAAAAGGAATCAATGAACCATTTATTATTGCATTCCAGAGGTTCCAGAAAGTTTTGTTTGTTCCAGTGAGTTTCCAACACTATGACTAGTTGGAAGGCTTTGCAGGCCTCTTACTCCTGTCTAAGCTCCAAATCTCAATCCCCATGTTTTAGCATCTCCTGGTTGCTACATGGTACAGGAGACTGAAGCTTAAGCACACAGGTGAGGAGGAAGAGGAAACGGCTTCCCTGCATGGAGGTCATATGCTTATGCCTACTCTTAAACCCAGAAATTCCTCCAAAAACTAAATGTATCCTAACCAGAATTCTGAAATTTGACCAATTGGATCAGCCCTCTCTGTGGTGAGGTGGAAGATCCAAGGAAGATTTTAGGGAGAAAAATGAAGGTTTACTCCCAGATTTCATACTGCATATTCATGAAGAGTTTAGTTTTCTCATCTGAGAAAATCATAGGGTTTGCTTGAATGATTTGAACTTTGAATACATTTTTTTAAAATTGGAATAAACTTTGAATCCCCTGGTCTAATAGGTACATTTTCTTTTACTTGTGGCCCTCAGAGCCTCCTAGCTGTAGAGGGCGTGCCCCACCTCAGGGCATCTCTCAGCACCTGCTTCACCACATCATTGCGGAGACTGAAGATGAATGGGTTTAGAAGAGGGGTGATGATACAACCCAGGATGGACACACCTTTGTTGAACAGCATTGACTGGACATCTGACAGGCGGATGTAGAGAAAGATGGAGCTGCCGTAGACGATGACCACCACGGTGAGGTGGGAGGCACAAGTGGAGAAAGCTTTCCTTCGCTCAGCTGCTGTGGGGGCCCTGAGAACAGTGGCAAGAATGCAGGTGTAGGAAACTGAGGTCACTGCCAGTGAGCCCAGCAACACTGATGTGGAAAGCACAAAAGCCACCAGCTCCAGCAGTTGAGTGTCTCCACAGGAGAGCCTCAGCAAGGGCCAACTGTCACAAAAGAAGTGGTCAATGCCACTGGGGCCACAGAAAGGCAGGCTGGCCATGAGGATGGTGGGGCAAAGGACCCAAAGGAATCCAGAGAGCCAGGAGGCCAGCACCAGCTTGGAGCAGATATGACTAGTCATGAGGGTCTCATAGTGGAGTGGTCGGCAGATTGCCAGGTAACGATCCAAAGACATGACAGCCAGGAGGAAGAAGTCAGTGGTGCCCAGGAGGAAGTAGAGGTAGGACTGGATGATGCAGCTGGCAAATGATATAGTATGATCCCCAGTGAGGATGATGAGAAGCATCTTGGGAACCACAACAGACACAAGCAACAGCTCCAGGAAGGATAGGTTCCGCAGGAAGAAATACATCTGTGTGTGCAGGCGTCGGTCAGACCAGCTGAGCACAATGATCAGCAGGTTGCCTGTGGCTGTTACAATGTAGGTCACCGCCAACCCTAGGAACAATAGGAACT
>PVIY010044904.1:0-19457 GCA_004026745.1 Myrmecophaga tridactyla | reverse complement strand
CCCCAAAGGGATCTGGCCTCCCCTTATTCAAGGGGCTTTGGGTCTGTAAACTGTCTCAAGTCTGGAAATTGATTAGGGGGTGGTGACTCTGTTTTTGTAATTCAGGTTAGATTTCTGTTCACTTGACCTAGAACTCATTTGTTTATACAGCTCGAACAAGAATTTAGTAGACGGCCCTTCTATTGTATTTCTAGGTACCTCATGATTTACTAGCTAATGCCACAAATCTCAGCGAGTCATATAATTTTGATTCCTGCTTTGAGTTTGCTGTCTATTATAATAGCCATGTCTACCCTGTCTTTGGCGATTAAGTGCTGCCACCTTGCTTCTGCCAACTCGGGATCCTGTCATCCCCACTGTGTTTAAGGATTCCAGCTCATTGACAGCAGTTCCTACAGTAATATCTGACCTACAGAGAAGTGCAACTACAGAGCTCTTCAGGGATGATGGCGCTAGTCTCAAATTTATTTCTCAGTGTTCTGATAAAAGGTGCATCCTCCGGACGTTCCTGGGGTGTAAGAGCAGGCTTTGCATGATAAATCCACTCTAACATTCCAATCTCTCTAAGCCTCTGGATCCCCTCATCTACATTATACCAGGGCAGTTCTGGCATTTCAACCTCAGGTAATGTCGGCCACCTTTTGATCCATGTTTCAACCAACTATCCAAACAAACTGTTAATGCCTTTTCTGACCCCTTAAGCTATAACATTGAATGTAGAATCTCTGCTTAGTGGGCCCATATCAATCAATTCAGCCTGATCCAGCCTTATGTTCCTCCCACCATTATCCCACACCCTTAAAATCCATTGCCACACATATTCCCCTGATTTCTAGCTATATAAATTGGAAAACTCACACAGTTCTTTTGGAGTATAAGTTATCTCCACATATGTGATACTTTGTACCTCACCTTTAGGGGCCTGTTGGGACTTTAGTCTAGTTATAGGTCTGAAAGAAATGAGGGGTGGTGGGGGTGGCTGAAAAGAATGAGAAATGAAAAGAAGTAGAAATATCTTCCAAGCCATTTGCTTCAGGGTATTCATTTGCAGTTTCATCTGGTGAAACAGGATTAATCACTCTAGGGCTAATTGGTTCAGGAGGAGGTTGGGTGGCCAACTCCTCAAGGCAGGCTGGAGGCGGGGCAGCTGTGTCCTCAGGGCAGACTACTACAGGGTTATCTAGAGAAGACTCAGCATGACCTAGGGTTTCAACCTCACCCCCGACGTCATTATCAATCCATATGTCACCATCCCGTTTTTCACGGTCCCGCTCCTTTCCAATCAAGGCCCTCACTTTTATGGCAGACCCCATGCAACATTGAGATTTCAGTTTATGTTGTAAAGTTGCTACTCTAACAATAAGATTCTGAGTCTGATTTTCAGAGATCCCAAGTCTACAGCTACAGGAAATAAGATTTTCCTTCAGGACACTCATAGAAACTTCTACATCTGTCAGATAGCACTTAAAGCTTCTCATTTAAAGCCTTAAACCCATCCCTTTCACTCCTTAATGTATCCAGTACATCTAACAACAACCAGCCAACATCCCTATACCTCTTATTTCCACAAAACTCCATAAAGGTGTCCAAAACATTATCCCCCAGAGCCTGGCTTTGTACAAGCGAAGCATGAGGAGAATTGAATGGTGATATTTTCACTATCTCTTTTGCCGACTCACTCCATGGATTGGGAGTGTCCTTCTGATTATGGGAATCAGAGTCCTTAGTGCCTTTGAGTCCAGTCAGAGTAGAAAACCATTCATAAAAAAAAACATTTTTAACATTCTGTTTCTTAAGAACCACTCCTGGTACCAAGTTGTATTAGTTAGGGTTCTGTAGAGAAACAGAAGCAATAGGAAACACTCACAAATATAAAATTTATAAAAGTGTCTCATGTAACCGTGGGAACTCAGAGTCCAAAATCTGCAGGGCAGGCTATGAAGCCGATGATTCCCATGGAGGGTCTGGATGAACTCCACAGGAGAGGCTTGTCGGCTGAAGCAGGAAGAGAGCCTGTCTCTTCTGAATCCTCCTTAAAAGGCTTCCAGTGATTTAGATTAAGCATCACTCATTGCAGAAGACACTCCCCTTGGCTGATTACAAATGGAATCAGCTGTGGATACAGCTGACATGATCATGATTTAATTCTATGAAATGGCCTCATCGCAACGGACAGGCCAGCACTTGCCCAACTAGACAAACAGGTACCACCACTTGGCCAAGATGACACATGAACCTGACCATGATACCAAGCGTGGCCACTCTCCTCACATCCACATTAGGATGGTCACTGTAGGAGGGAAGAGCCTTTTGCCTGTTTTGTTCACTGTTTGTTCCCAGTGCCTAAATCAGTAGCTGGCACACAGTAGCCAGATTCTGACCATCTCCTACCTGGCCTCCTGTCCCCCTCCCTTCTCAGGCCATTGGAAGGATCTTTTCAAAATGCAAGTGCAGTCCTGCCCTTCCTTTCCTCGAAATCCCTCAGTGACTCCTTCTAGCACACAGGATGGAGCCCTGACTTCTTTGAGGTCTTCTGTAATTTGGACCCTGTTTTCCTTTGCAATCTCCTCTCCCATGGCTTCTTCCTTCCCCACCCTACCCCACCCCATCTGCCATTCAGGTGGCTGCTGTCATCTCTCCCACCTCCACACCTTTGGGTGCCTTGTGCCCCCTGCCTGGAGTTCCCGGCAGGCACCATTTCAGACCCAGACATGCCTCACACGTTCCTTCTTCTAAGGACTCTTCCCTGGGAGGGTCCCCTCAACCCAGCGGCAAGAGTAGGGTTATTTTCTATGTGAGTTTGTCTGACAACTCTTAGTTCTCTCTTGCCCAAGGATGATAGCATATAACCATGGCTCAGGTAAAACGTTTTTGATTGCAGTTCAAGATCACAGAGTGATTCATGTATTGAGCATTTTTACAGAAAATCAGATCTCAAATTTTTCATTTCAGAAATAGGCTCTGAATTGTCCTGAAGGTCCCATTTTTGTTTTTAATTGTGTTGAGTATGGACCTTTGTTCTTTATTTTTCTTTTTCAGTCGGATGTCATGGACCAGAATTTGTTAAATTTCCTTCCGGAGCAGGAACACTCGGACGTTTATAAAATGCTTTCTTCCCATATGCTGGTGACAGATTCCTCCTCCCCAGAATACTTAAAATGTAAGTTTGACATTACTGGTGTTACACAAGGGAAAGAATAATTTTGCTTTTGAGAAGAGGTTCGAATGAATTAAGAAGGGAGGACTAATTTTAAGAATAATTTTCCTTGTGACTCAGAACCAAGATCCTTGGAGGTGTATTTTAAGTTTAAAGCTAAAACTGGAGTTTGGAATATGTAAGACGTTTAGTTTTTATGTTGAACATTTGAAAGTGTTTAAGAATAATAACTTGTTTTGCATGTATGACAAGAGATTTCTTTTTTTATTTACATTAGAGTCTGTAACTGTGCAAAAATCAATAAGCAGTACGCTTGTCGGTGGGACAGTAGAATGCTAGATTTGTATAATACCAACTAACTAACTGAAAAATGAGTAATTAGATCAGAAATCAAATTCTGAGCTCCTGAGGCTGTCATCTGGTTTTTATATACATTTGCATTTTCATGGAATATTTAAGTTTTTATCAAAATCTTTGGCAGCCTAGATAGAAGGCGGTTTTTCTATCTAATGGCACATGTGTCACTTAATGGAACCCGTAAAATTACATTTACAGAGACAGCAAAAGTGCCTTGCACTGTTCAAGCCTCATTCCATTTTCCACAAATAACTTGTCTTGTCGTACATCGGATTTTACTTTAAAGCAAAGCAAAAAGATTCAATTAAAGAGAGAACCTCTATGGGCATAGCTTTATTTTAATGTAGCATAGGAAAACAACCGGAACTAATCACTGCTGACACAACCAGCCACAGACATCTGTGCGCAAATGAAGACTAATTGGATCCAAGTATGGGATGCAAAATATCTATAAACCATGCAAAGAAAACCCTCTCCTATAAGCCAGGTCCCAGCATCAGTCTCAATGAGAGAAATACCCTGGCTATCTGCAGATCACATCCCCAGAAAGAGTTGTCAGAAAGACATTACTTGTTGAGTCTAGTGTGTGTCATGTTTACTTTCCCTTTCTCTCCTCTTTTTCTATAACGGTCCAGCTGACAACGATTTAGAATTTTATTGCCATCTTCTCAGAGCCAGTTTGAACCCAAAGGAATTTCCAACTTATGAATACATAAAATTCGTAGGAAATTTTCGCTCTTACAACAATGGTAAGCTTTAATTGTCCTCTAATTGCTATACCTTTTATCATGCAAACATGCTCGTGGGGGGCATAAGCATCAGTGTAGAAAGAGAAGGGAGAATGTGTGTTGTTGCAATTTGTATTTGGAGTTTAGTGTCCCCGGGATGCGTTTTTGTGTTCATAAATGTTATCTCCCACTCGAGAAGAACACACTCCCACACCTGCTTATGCCAGTGCTGAGTCCTGCTGGTATGCACATTATTCATTTATTTATTTTCAGGCTGATGAAATAATCCTGTACTGGTGAGAAACAATTTATAGTTCATAAAGAACAGGTTCAACCCACACATTCAGCCAATCAGGCTTTCATTGTGACATGAAGATCCATCACCTTGGTTTCTACGTTTTTATCCTCCTCCTTACATGCTGCAGTTGGCATGTTTAATAGATCTGGTATATAGTATTCTGCTCTTTAAGGCTCTAACTGTGCAGTGAGGTGGCTGTTTTACAATCCACATTAGATGGATACTCCAAGCAGGAACATCTTGGAAATCACCCTAATAACTAATTGCTCTGACTGTAGAGACATCAGTTCTAAACTAGACCTAAGAATTCATTTTTACTTTTACCCCACAAAAATGGGTACACAAGCCAACATGCCCAAACAAAGATCCTAGTACATGTCTCTGTGGTGTGGCCCAGTGCAGAAAGGCCCGTTTTTCGTTTGCTTTGCTCCTGAAAACTCGGCACAAAACAAATATCTTAGAAAAAGCTAACATTTCACCAAACCCCGAAGATGAGAGAAAACAGAAGAAAGTGTTGACAGGGAAGGGTGGAGAAGAGAGAAGACAAATACCAAAGGGAAACAAATGCCAAAAGATGAGCATGGAGACAAGGGGGTAAGTAGGTGGGAGGCATGAGTGGGGAGAGGATGGCGGCACTAATTTGTGCTGCCTCTGTCACTCCTCTTGAACTCTGGACCCATGGTAGGGTCCGTAACCTCCATCACATGGTCCCCAAGTTTCCATTACAACCCCACAAATTAATGATACTGAGTCCTAAAGCTAAGGCTGACTGGGACTTCTCCTTCAGCCTCTGATGCTCACTGCTCTACCTTATTTATGTGACTCTCCATGCTTTATGTACATGGCTCCTACGGCGCATGATCCCACCAAAGCAATTTTCAGGTCTGGGGTTCAGGGCTTATACTGGGTGTGGGGCCCCTAAGACCACCATGGAAGCCTTGGTGGGAATCAACTGTCCAGGGCTCATGGTACACAAGGAATTAGAAGTAATGGAAGGTCAGTTTCCCAAGTAGACCCCTAACTGTGGGCAAAGCAAGCTGAAGTCAAGGCCTGACCATACCTCAGCTGACTCATCTGAAAGGCTTACCCCAGCTTCATGCAACAAATCTTCAGTGGACCTCACAGAGAAGTAAATGGCAATGCATTGGGCTACCCAGTTTGAGAACCTGCCTAAGCAGGGGGCCCACCCCTGTTGCTTAAGTTCAGTGAGTGTGGCAGCAGGTTAAAATGCAGATTCTCCGGCATCACCCTAAAAATTCTAGTTCAGGAGCTCTGAGGGGAGGGTGCAGTTTGGCAGGGACCCCAGGATTCTGTTTCTAGAGGTCATAGACTTTAAGAAACTCTGCCTTGTTCTAATGCCCAGTGCCATTCCATGGGAATTTTAATGGCACACCTGTCACTTGTGACGCTCTTTCCCAGACCAACTTTGTCTTGGGAGTAAGAAAAGCAGTGGTTTGGGATTTGCTTAAATGCATCCCTGTGGCCATAAAGCCAGCTACTGAAAGATAGTACATCCAAAGTGGCCACTGTCCAGGAGGGAAAGACACCCTTGTGCCCAGAAGGCCAAGACCTTGGGACTTAGAGGGCCTGTCCCATGTGGCCACAGGCCAGCCGTGTCTGCACTTAAATTAAGGGAACCAACCTGTGATTGGCAGGTTAGCAGCAGTCATATCCTTCATGAATTTACATTTCCCAAAATTTATTAAGATGCTGCTGAATATCACTTTGAAGTTTCCTATCATTTACCACATTGTAGAGGGTTTCAAGGAAATAGGCAGGCTTAATTCTAAATACCTGAGATTTTTTTTCTTTTTCACCAATCAGGCTTTTTTTCTCTTCAAGTTGAGATGGTATTTGTTTGCCTGAAAAAATGTGCGGAAATTATGTGTGATTTTTTTTTTTTTTTTGGAAACTGTTACTGTTATAAACAAGCAGCCTTAAAAGTGGAAAATTTAAAACCAGGAGTACAGACTTCTTTCCAAAGCCTGTCATACAAACCGAAGTTAGGGTGGCTTTCTTTAGCCAAGAGTTCCCAAATATAATTGTGGAACACATGAAATATAATTCTAACTAGGATTAAAATAGATAGCAAAAAAAATGCCCAACACAAATGAATTTTTAAGATTGAGCCATCTGAAATTGCCAACATTCAACTATTTTTGCTCTCTAAAATATAGTTTAACTTAATAAAAGAAATAATTCTAATTTGAGCCATGCTTACTTCTCAATGAACACTGAACGTTGAGGTAATACAAGAATCTCGCCGAGTACTTAGTGCTAAGTACTAGGCATGGAGTTCAATCATGGATTATCTCCCAACAACCTAATAGGGTGGTGCTCTCAGTACTCCCATCTTTACTGAGGAGGAAATTGATATGTGAAAGGGTTAAGTCTGAGGTCTACGAGCAGGAAGTGAGGGACACAGATTCATAACCAGACCTCTAACCTCTGAACCCACATTGTTAACCCCAAGGCTTTGCTCCTGTGAGAGCAGTCATCTAGTTGCATGCCCTAGGCCAGCACCTGCCACCTAGCACACCCGATGTCCATCCTTGTGCACCTCAGATGTCCTGCTTCCATGCCACTCTATGCAACTCCCCCAAGACCCCGGCATGGCACTGGTTTTGTTTTTTTTTTGGCACTGGTTTTTAAAATTATATGTAAATAAATAGTAGAAGAAAAATCACCATGAGCACCAGTTTCATTTTACTAGAACACCTGCTCACTCCTCCAAAGAACTAAGTAGAAAACATCACATTGGTCTATTGCAGGGAAAATTTCTAGCTTTTAAGTTGGGCTGTAGAGTTTCTCAAGCATTGCCTAGTGCGTTTGTGTTTGTGAAGTTGCCTGTGAAGAAAATATGCAGTTCCCATTAGTAAACGGTGATCTAGAAAGGACAGGGATGCTCACTGATCTGAGCACTCACCCCACCCCTTGCCAAGACTAACACAATCTGTGCCTGGCTTATTATAAGTGCTCAAGAGAGTATGTTGACCTAAACTGTGGCTCGGAGGTCTTGGCACTGGGGAACACAAATGGTAGGGGACAGATCCAGGTTTCAGATCAAAGACTTGTGATTTCTAGGGAAAGCGATGTTCCTCCTTAGGAGATAATAACAGCCCTCCTTGACTGAACCCAAAGCATACTCCAGAGATAGCATCTTCCAAGAGGGCTCCTACTACTTCTTGAGCCTTGAATCCAAAGTGAAGATTAAATAGTCTTGGTACCCGCTGGATAGTCGATAGTGTGTAACTTCTGATGCCTGCTAATTGCCTCTGGTCTGTTCTGGGGTTCTTCTAAGCAGCAGCACATAGGCATGGCAGCTCATCTTCGGCCACCCTCCACTTCCCATTCTGGGCCACTCTCCCCAGCCTTTCTCACCCCAGGAAGAGCCCTCCCCACCTTGCTATCTTGGTTGCTTGGAGGCCAGAGACTCCCTCCCCCAAGGTCATTATTGGGACCTCTTACTAAGGGGGTCCCCACAAGGACCATTCCTGACATGCTCTCTTCCCACCCTGAGCTCATCTGATCAACAGATTTGGCTCAAGGCTGATAGAAGCACTGGCTACTCCTCAAAAATCATATTTATTGGAACCTTCAGGAATTAACCCAGAGGACCTGAAGTAAATTGTAGCTCCAGGGCAGGGAAGAGAGAGAGAGACTTTGAGCCAGAGAGCTCTTGGTGACCCTTAAATCCTTTGAGTAAGGATCCCATCTGCTTGCCTGCCAACCCAAATAGTTGCTCAGACTTTGCCCAGCTGTGCTAACCAATGTCAGTAGGTTTAAGTGGTTGGAATCCACAGGGAAGCAGAGGGACAAAAGTGCTTTTGTCCTTGTTAACTCAATTAGACTATCTAGTTGACTGTTCTAGCTTGACTGGTTGGTTGTACCCTTACCCCTCAGCAAGGCCCCCTGCTCACCTGGGTTTGTGTGAACACAGCAACGGTTGCCCAAATAACTTGAGCAAAGTGGAATTTTCTCCAGTTTCAGTATATGCATATTTCTGTCACTTCTTAGGACTTCATTATTTGCCAAGGATGCCTTAGGGGCAGGGAGGGACAACTGCTTGACATTTTTAACCTCAATTTTTAATCAATGTGAAGAAATACGTCATGTGTCAGGAAATGGGACAAGCATATAGCCTTTCTGTGAAGTGTTTCACTTTCGGGCAGTTTCTGACCCAGCCTGTGAAAAGCCTCTTGGAGGAATCTGAGCTGGATCCATTGGCATTTCTCTCTTCCTCTCCCTGTTGGAAGTAGACTTTCTGATCCGTTGGAGCTGCAGGAGTGGACACAAACCAGCCGCTAGGAGCAGCCTCTTGTCTGCTTCTGCGCTGTACACCAACTAGTTCCACCATAGAGTTAAAATGAAATTACTTTTTTATGTTTGTCCCCAAATAGGTAGTAAAAAAAAAATGAAGAAGAAGGTGCTTTCAAACAAACATACCACCCTATCCTTTTGAGTCCTCTGCCTAAATAGAGGAGCCTGTGGGGTCCTCAAATTACACACTCCCTAGTCCAGTGTCCCCACTGCCTTGTTCTGGCCACCCCACCTTGCTCCTACTGGGAAGTTACCAGCTGGGTGATTTTCAAAGGCGTGATGAACAGTCTTTGATTGATGGGGTCCTAATGAACAGATTCCATGTCTGAAAGATGATTTAATGCCGGGAAGGAGGCAATCCTTGATTTTAGCTTGGGCTCCTCCCCAAGCCTTGGATTTCAATGTATCTGACTAAAATCTGGAAAGCAGTATTTCAAAAGTCACTGGTGTGGTTCCAAATAGGTCACCCTCGGCAAACATTCCACTCTAGGCTTTCCAGAAGCCACACACCAAAGGATAAGTTTCTCTGCCCTCATTTTACCTACTTCCCTCTAACCACACAACCAGATTTGAAATACTGACAGAATTGGAGGCTTTTCAGCTTACAACCTTTAATTCCATATGTTCCATGGGATTTCTGTAAGTTGCTTCATTTTATGGACTTGGTGTTTTTTTGTTTTTGCTTCTTTTCTTTTCTCTTTACCCCTGAACTGAATTTATTGAGATGTCTTAGTTAAGAGAACAAAGCATATGCGTGCCAGACCTCCCTGGGAATGTGACCCGGATTTGGCACAGCAAGGACAGCTTCGCAGAAGGAGTGGCGGATGTGCCCATCACAGGCTTCCGAAAGTGGGAGGCAGAATGTGCCCTCCCCCTCATTCGAGAAGTGCCACGCCCCTTCCCTGGCAGTGTCCAGTGTTGCCAGATTAGAGCGCAGAGGAGTTAAGAGCACGATGAAGAACAAGTGGCTTCAAAGGGCATTGTCCTGCATGGGCACCTGAGGTCTGTGTTAAAATGGAGCCATGAGGAACGTACACCTATCACCCACAGCTTTCTGCTTGTTTCAGACTGGGGCCGGGGGGACTTCCATACAAGTCTCTTCATAATTGTTGTGAAAATGTGAACAAGGTATCCACTCGCAGGGCAGGGGGACTCTCTTCTCTGCATGTACAAAGAACTTGGCCCTTCCATACCAGCCACCTGGTGGACAGCTTGTCAGCACCATTACCATCTTCTGGCCTAGCCATTAAAAATGCTCATTTTAATTAATGAATGCCCTAGAAAAAAAGAAATATTTAAATAATATGCCTATTTCCCCATTAGAGTAAGTTTTTTTTTTTTTTAACCTAGAGACCCTCCAGCTTTCTCATGTAGTTCCTAGCTTCTCCTTGGCTCATCCCTCCAGATGGCCTAAATAGAACTGGCAGAAAGAATAAGAGAACCAGGCTTGACCAGAGCAAGTTAAGTTGTGCCCCAGGCCAAAAACATGGGCAGGATTATTTTGTTGCGGTTCATCTGAGATCCTAAGCTGTTCAGGACACGTGGTAAAGCATAGATGCAAAGTCTGAAAACAGTGCTTAATTAACTGAAGATGATTTCTCATGAATGTACAGCAAAGTGCTTTTCCCTCAACATTCCAAAACCTGTAGCTCAAACGTTTGGACACTCGTTACAGACGGGATTTAGGAGCTTGGGTCTTCCTTTAGCAAGCCCCATCATTCGTCATCTCACACTCAGACACCCGTTGGCTTGGTTTTTTGTTTGCTGCTAGAAGTACTGAGAACGCTACTTGTCACTTTCCTCGTGGACTTCACTGTTTCCCATAGAGCTGTTGTAACTGATTTACCACCAGCAGGCCACCTCTACGAGAATAGCTCATTGTCTAGGCCTGAAGATTGAACCAGTTCTCAGTGGAACAAAGAGCCTCTTCCCCCATTTCTTTATTCTCTTTTGCTGTTAACCAATGTTTCTGACCACCATCTTTGCTCCTTCCTCACCCTTTCCTTTTGGAACAAGTTCTCACACTGCCTGAGCTCTCCCTGTACCTTCACTCATCCTTGTTTCTTTGTCATGACTGGTTTGGGGGCTCATCTTTATCATCAGGCAGATTCAGCAGCCAGCCTCAGGTGCCAGGAGACAGACAGTCATTCTTCATCTGCAGAGAACACTGGGACTCTCTTGGTTTGGGAAGCCCAAGAACCCAGCCCAAGGCAGAATTCTTTCAGGGTCTTTGAAATTAGAGGCTGTGATAGATGGTTGCAGAGCCAAGAGTGGACTTGATGTCTCTGTTGACTATTTTGCCACGAAGCCAAAAAAATAGAATAGCTCATCTATGTGACATGGGACCAGCAGTGCACACTTCAGCTGTTTCCCATGGAGTAGTGACGGCCATGTTCCATTGGGCACCGATTTCTTGCTCAGGTCCCTTCTTGACCAGTGGCAAGGCATAGTTAGGTAATGAGCTCTCCTAGGGGACAGCAGAACCCAGAATCATGCACTGTGGGCACTGTCCCAAGGCTGTGCCAGTGTCCCATGGCTGACAGACTGGACCAGCCATAGGCAGCACCAGGTTGAACTGCAGATAGGAAGCTGCAAGTTATTCTCCGGGTTCACATTTTTCCCAAATGGGGCTTAAACCAGTGGTTTTGATATAAGATGAAAAGTGATCTCATGAGAGGCTCTTTCAGTAAGGAGACATTAAGCACTGCACCTGCCATGGGCAAGAAACCTGTTTAGAGCTGGTGACAGAGAGAGCGAGCCCTGTGCAGAAAAGCCTGTGTAGCTGTTGGCAAGATTAAGATCAATTTTGAGTAAAATGACTTTAGGGAGAAGAATGTGGCAAGAAAGAATTACCTCGATCTGTATCTGGGATGCTGTGCACATATGTGCGTGTGTGTTAGTCCTTGCATGCATTTTGGAGTGGTGAGGGAAAGGAAAAGTAGTGGTCAGAGATCTGATGAAACAGGGCTACTTCTTCATTAAGTGGTTAATCTTTCTCAGAGGCTGGGGGTTGTAATTAGATACATTTTTTTTCTATTATTTAAATTGAAACAACTAATTAAATCCTTAATTAATGTTTTTAAACCACCTCGGGATAAAAAGTGCCAGAAAAGTTATTCTAAGTGCTGAATATTACTCCCAAGTCCTTTAGAAGCTGTGAAAGGACTGGAGGAAAGCCCCAAGAAAACTCTTTTGGGAGAGGGGCCAGGCCACGTGAAACTGCCAAATACCTGCTTAATTCCCACGGTTTGAGACTCTCCCCCATTTGAAGAGGTAACAAGAGGCAAGTGACTCTCCAGGCAGGTATTTCCTACGTCAAGCCCATGCTCTCTGCCTGCCCTACCTCCTCACTGTAAATTACCCAGGAAGGTGCTTGTCCACCAAGCATATGAATTTAGTAGCCAAAAGGATTATTCAAACACGGCAAAGCATTTAGAGAAAAGAAATTTTCTCTTAAATTCCCAGGAAGTCCTCAGAAAGCTAGTGGTAAGATCTCAGTACTCTGAAAGCATAGAGAGAATCTTATTAGGTCATTCACTGGCTGGTAATGTCTCTTAGATTCAAGCAGAGAGGATATTTCACATCTGGGGAAATTCTAAATGCCTTTTAAAAAATTATGCAGATGTTCGCCTCTGCAAACCTTTCCCTCATATGGAATTGTTTTCCTTTCCCTTGCTAAATGTCTTGGCTCAACCTATAAATTAATCTTCAGTGGTCTAAGCCAATTAATAACAGATGTGAACTCTCTACAGGCCACTATTTTAAAATTTTACCCACTATACATTTATGTTTGGACATGTTTATTAACATTTATGTGGATGAATTCAGAGAAGATGTTTGGTGAAATATATTTATTCATGCTAGTGAGTAGAAGACCGCATCATAAAATCATTTAGAAACCTATAAATATATCAAATTAAAAAATCATTGGAAAGCTAAACTCCAAAGGAAATCTTGCAGATTTCATATTATGAGGCATGTAGTTTACTGGTATTCAATATGTTCGTAGTTAAATTGGAAAATATAACTATGTTGAAACCTACAAGTTCAGTAAAGTTCAGGATATCACCAACTACTTTTTTTAAAAGAAAACACAAATGTTTATCTACCAATCTACCAAAGATAAGACTATCTACTGTTTGAACACTGGCTGCCTATCAGTAAACCTGGGAGCTTTTAAAAATGTCACTTCCTGGGCTTCAAACCCAGCAATTCTGAATGAGTTGATCTGAACTGGGGCCTAAGTAACTAATTAAAAAGGTCCCAGGGGACTCCAATTTGGTAAGTTGGCTTTTCTCATATTTAATAGAGTCTTTTTTCCCAACTGCCGAACTCCACCTAAAAATAACGGAACTTTCTCTGGCTGAAAGGCAAATCTATTCTCCAGAGTCAGCCTAACAGAAGATCTGTAGCCGCCTAGGGCAGATAGCTGCTGCTGTTAACTAGTACCCCTACCCCCATGCCCTGAAACCCCTGGGGGCCTGATCTCAGCATGGTGGCAGGTGAGAACCTAGAGCAGGTTCCCTCTCCCTTGTTAGGGCACAGCACCTGGTGTCAGAAGACCTGGACAAAGTCTCTGCTCTATTGTTGATCCGCTGGATGACCTGGGTTAATTGAATAGCCTTTCTGGTCCTCAGTTTCCTCATCTGTAAAATAAGAAAACGAATGCCTTCCCAGACTTGTGAGAATAAATAAAATGGCACAGGCGAGCAAGCTTTGTCACCTGTGTACAACAGCAGAGCTAGCAACTTTGGTCGTGGCCCCCATGTATCACTGGATATGGCCCTAAATCCTGGGGCCACATCCACAGTGTTCCCTACCCAGCCCCCTACAGTGTGGGTTTCAGGGCAAAAGCTCTGGAATCCCAGGTTTGCCCAAACTGGGCCAGGATCAGGGGTAGTGGGGATCAGTATATGCTGAGGCTCCACTCCTTTCCCTGGGGACTGTCTGTCTCAGAAACGTCATCTGACTTTGAAAATTCCTAAACCACTGGTGGCAGTGAGTATTTGGACCCTTAATGGAGAATGAGGTTAACTTCTCATTTTGTAGGATACTTTCTTCCTCGCATGATAACCGACATGGGACTAGTGGGAGTGAGAGGCGATGTAGTACACTGTTTACAAACATGAACTCAAATCCCAGTTTGGCCACTAGCTAGCTGTTTGGCCTTGTACAAGTTACTTGACCTCTCTGTGCCTCAGTTTTCCCATCTGTTCAATGGGAATAATAGTAGCATTTATCCCACAGGGTTGTTGTAAGAATTCACTTGAGTTAAAGCACATAGAGCACCAAGCAGGGCCTGGCTTCTAGGACCTTGCCAACAAACAGGCTAATCTGTGGTTCCTCTTCTCCCAGTGCCTAGCCCCTCCTGTAATGGCTTCGACAGTGTCCTTTCAAGGCCTTGCCGGATGCCACTGGGGAAGGAGGTCTGTTTCATCGCTACTGTCCGTCTGGCAACACCACAGTTCTTAAAGGCAAGTACCTGGGAAGAATTCACCATGCAGAGAAATTAAGATTGAGTCACATTTAGTTATATTTAATTACTTGTCTTTATTGGAGAGAATAAAATTACAATGAAGTTTTCACTGACTTTAAAAATCTGAAATGTCTGCTTTCTGTACCTAATAAACTGCCACACATGCTTTTTCCTCTTAACTCCAACTTCCTCAGTTCTTTTGTTGGAAGGCATCTGGCATTGCTGTTCAGACTGCAGAGAGCCTCTCATATAAATCTAAGTCTCCAGCCCCTCGCCAACTTAATGTCACTCAGGTCAGGCAGGGATGAGAACTGAGTGTCAAAAAATTGAGAGCCTGTCTGTATTCTCACCTTTGTGATTGCTTTCACATCCAGGGCATGAATGCTGAATTAAATTAGTAAGTCAGATTCAGATGAAAAGCCATTTTCCACATGTTTACCATACTTCTAGATAATGGGAAGGGAGTGGTATGACATTTTGGCTCCTAGGTATTTTTAACCCAGCTTGTGAAAGAAATTTAGTATTACCTAATACAGATGAGGCACCTCTGTCCAACACGGCTTGGAGATGCATCCTAAATGACTTTAACTTCTGTCCCCCATCCTGGATCCCTCTCAAACAAACCAAGCCAGAGCATCCGGCACCCCAGGCAACTTTTTTTTTTTTCCTTCTAATACAGGAAATGTGCATAGTTGAAGAACCTTTAGAGGAATTCACTTCAAGGCATAGCTTGGAATGGAAATTTTTATTTCTGGATCACAGGTTTGTAAAAAGTAAAACATATTTGGGTCAGGCCTTTTTCAAGTGCTGTTTGTGAGAGCCATGCTCTCAGGAGAGGAGATCAGCCTGGGTAGCTAAAGGCTCCCTGGAGGAGGAAGAGTCATTCCCAGCCAAGGGGCAGGCAGTTGTCCTTTGACACCTTTGTCCTGTGAGTGGACACTGTTCTGTGTCTAGGTCCAGCCATTTCAGGAGGCCTCGGCCTGGGGCGCCTTTGGGCTGCACCCTACCCGGCACCTCTCCAGCACTGGGTGAGGCAGGAGCCAGGTGTGAGTGAAAACTCTCGTCTTATGTCTCCAACACCCTTTGGATCCCTTAGCCTAATCTTCTTTCTTCCTTTACTAACATTCATCGTTTAAAAACAAGAAATCCTCTCTCTCCAACCTTTTATACTTTAATTACCCTCTGGTGTTTGGCTAATTCAGTAGCAAAAAAGTAAATTATTTGGGCCAGGTTATGTCAAGGGAATGGAACGCATAAATGCAAAAAAAAAAAAAAATTGAGGACACTTCGGAAAACCCTGCCTCTCCAGTTCTGACCCCCGCCCAGTTGTTTTCCTCCTCTCGTTCTTAAGAAACGAGGCCTCCGTGCTGGTCCTTGGGTGTACAGATGGGGACTCTGCATTCAGGGCAAGGCAGCGGCAAGTCATGAGACCTGTGTTGACTGAAGAATTTCCTTGTCCCGTGCAGAGCACCCCCCATCATAGGATACCTGCCTTTTGAAGTCCTGGGAACCTCGGGCTATGATTATTACCACATAGATGACCTAGAGCTCCTGGCCAGGTGCCACCAGCACCGTGAGTACTGCACACCCAGACCCCAGACCTCGAGGGGCACTGCCCAGGGCCCCTCCTCCCGTGGTGTCTTCCTGAGGCCGCAACATCATTTTCTCCAAACTGATCTAACAGCGTGGTGAGGTCCTTGTGTGGATGCACCTCCCCAGGAATTGGTTTGGTTGCTCTACCTACCCCACCCACCCAACCCCTGCCCAGCAGCCCCCAGAAATGCACCTTATTTAATCCGAATCAAGAAAGTTAATGATGTTGGTTTAAAAATAAATAAGTTACACAATGCCTTTCAAAAGGCAAAATACCAAATTCCTGTAACTTTCTTCATTAGTCACCAAAGAGGTATCAGTGACAAGCTATGGGTCAGATGCTGGGCTGGAGCCTAGACACAGAGGATCAGGCTCTCTTGCTGTCCGCAGGAGCTTCCAGTCGATGGGAGAGCGCCCGGCCACAGAAGAGGGGCCATGCTGGCCAAGGTGTAAGGAGAGGGAGAATCGCAAGCACACCTTATGTCATCATTTTCCAGGCTGCTAGGACAACCCCCACCGATGGGGTGGCTTAAGCAATGGGAATATACTGTCTCCTGGTTTCTGAGGCCGGAAGGCTTACTTTCCCTAGGCGGCAGTCTTCCCTCTGGTTAGCAGTCCTTGAGTTCCTTGGCTTTCCCATCACATGGTATCCTCTCCTTGTTCAAGGTTCCATTGAGTTCCAACTCCCAGTTCTTTCTCATGGTCTTTTAAAAACAGGATTAAGACCCATTCTTGTCGAATTGGCCACACCTTAACTAAAAATAACATTTTCTAAAGGTCCTATTTGCATTGGGGTCACACCCTCAGGAAAGGGATTAAAATTGAGTATTTTTTTTCCAGGATACATAATCCAACCTACCACATCTGGATTTCCACTTAGCAGGAGTCAAGAATTGACCTTTAAAGCTATATTTTTCGGTGACATCTCTTAGCTTTGAATAGCAGCATTTGTACCAACGTTTACTTATGGATCCTAACACGTGAATTGGCTGTTATTATTATACTTACTAGATGTTGGTCTGTGCCACCTATTATGACTTCTTCTATGCTCTTCTTTCTAAAGGAGGAGCAAGCTTGAGTCCCGTCAGGATCTGCTGTTAGAGTTTCAGGCTAATTCTTAAAAGTTGATTACAGTGTTGCTCGAAGTGAGGGTGTAGGGCCGGCAGCATAGATATCATGATGGAATTAGACATACAGAATCTCAGCACTAGGTTTCCTGAATCTGAATATTTATTTTAACAAGTGAGTCGTGTGCACATTAAAATTTCAGAAGCCCCACTACTTTAAACCTTTATCTGCTCTGACTCTGTGAATGCAGAAAGGTCACTGAAGAATTACCTTTCAGGAGCTGAGGACTTTTGGTGTGGGTGGCTGCGTTTTCCCCATGGCACATGCTAGACTTTCTTGCTCTGTTGAGCCCATGTCCTTTCTCTTCCGGGCTCCTCTCCCCTTCAGAGAATTTGTTCGCTACATCAGTAGTTCCTTTTGTCATGTTTGTCTCCTAGCTATGATTTTTCTTGACTGTTTCAAATGCACAGTGAAGAGGTGCTCAGTTCCAGGAACTGTGGAAGTAAAATCTTGGACCTGCAGTCTGGCCTCCTGCCCTGCCCAGGCAAATGAATCTCCGACTTCCATTCCATTCTGAACATGCCCAGAGATAGCCCACCTGCAGATGGCCCCGCGGGTGGCTGGTTGGAAGGCATCTGTAGCAGACTTTTCTTTATTTTAGAACAGTGTAGACTGAGTTTAAACTGCTGACTGACAGCCTCAGAATTATTCCAAAGGTTGCTGGCTGGCACTTCTATTTTTGGCCCAGTTCTTCCAGTGTCTGGGAGCTCTTTCCTGTGCTCAACTCCAGGCAGCTCCAAAAACAGTTTCACCTGCAGCAGAGACATGAGCACCAGCAAAAGCTGGGCCTTCTTTTAATTAAAACTCTACTTTGAAAATATGTTAGCATCTGCCCTGAATTGAGGATTTTTTAAAGTTTCTTAGCGTTTGAGAAAGTGTGCTGATATTTTTATTGTTTAAGAATTCATTAGCATTTACCATTGGACTGATATTTAAAATATGGCACAATCTGGGAAATAAACAATGATTGCTAGTGTCTTTTTTTAAATGTATTTTACAAGTCCTTTTACAAAGGACCATTTTCATATTAATGTATGTAATGTGCGGAATACATTGTCTACTGACAGTGATGCAGTTTGGCAAGGGGAAGTCGTGCTGCTACCGGTTTCTGACCAAGGGCCAGCAGTGGATATGGTTGCAGACCCATTACTATATCACCTACCACCAGTGGAACTCCAAGCCAGAGTTCATCGTGTGCACACACTCGGTCGTCAGGTACGGCGGGCGGTGCGCAGGGCAGCCCTGAACCACTGAGTCGGGGCTGAGGCTGTGTCCGGTGTCCCCAGCTGCCGAGGACCAACTTCGGGACTCGAGGTCTTCAGCTGGGCTCGTGTCCCACTCTCCACTTAACAGTGGCACGGCCAAAACTCAGCTCCCTGTCAGGGACACAGCCAGCGCTGCTCTCTCGGGGCTTAGAGTTCATCCGGGTTTTAAGTTGGGTCCCTTTGAAAGCCCCATGAAGGCTTTCAGGCCGACAGGCTATCACTTCACAAGTTCTTGCTTTGCTGACCTACTTACATATCTTTCCTCTAGATCTGTCATCCCCCAGCCTTCCCTTGCTGCTGTTTTGAGCAGAAAATTAAAATTTCACGTCTGAATAACTCAAACACATCATTCCCTTTATTTTAAATGCTTCAAAAACCCCTGCTGGCACCTGAGGCAGCACTGGGGAAGCAGCCAGACTGCCAGCAGGAGAGGCTTCCTGGTGGCCTCAGGAACCCCCAAGCCCCAGTGTAGGGGAGCAGAGACTCACAAGAGGCCACAGTCCCAGCATTCTAGATGTGTGTACCCTGTAGGGTCACAATTCCCAAAGGGATTTAAGGTTCTTTTCTGTTGGCGACCTTTGTTGGTTTGTTGACAACAGAAATTTTAAAAGTATTTGAGAACAAAAAAAAGTGAGAGGCCACGCCCTACAGGTGCTCCTTTGGCTACACGCGTGCACACCCATCATAAGGGAATCACTGGTCCCTAGTGCATGGCAAGAGGAGAGATGAGAAATGCTTATTTTTCTCGGTCAGTCACCCTGATCAGTCTGCATCTCATGCCCACTTTCAGGGATTAGATCTTCAAAGCCCAGCCCACCCTCGGGAACTTCAGCCCCTGATGGCCTCTAGTTCCATGGCCAGTCCCACCCAGGGCCACCTTGGCCTGGGCCTCTTGGTTTCCAGGGAAAGGCTGGACTTACCAACCACTTGTTCCCAGACTGTGCCCTTCAGGCCTCTCTTCCCACCACTCTTCACCCCCCAAAATCTCAGACAGTCTCTCAGAAAACATGGAGTGAGTTGAGAGAATAATTAAGGCAGCAAGCATTCTGCAGGCCCAGGAGTCCATGCCACTTGCCCAGGCTACTGACCTGGCCTGTGACAGCACAGAGGAGGCAGAGGAGAGCTGGGGTCAGCC
>PVIY010044903.1:0-19422 GCA_004026745.1 Myrmecophaga tridactyla | reverse complement strand
CACTTGCAGCTCAGCCCAGGCCTTTGGAGATGGAGAAAGACGTCACCCCGGGGAAAGTTGTTGGAACCCAAGGGCCTGGAGAGAAGACCAGCAGAGACCATCCTGTGCCTTCCACGTAAGAAAGAGCCTCAGTGGAAAGTTAGCTGCCTTTCCTCTGAAGAACCAACAAAATAAATCCCCTTTTATAAAAAGCCAATCCATCTCTGGTGTGTTGCATTCCGGCAGCTAGCAAACTAGAACAAATACCTAAACTTTGCATAACACCTTGCCATGCATGGGAGTAAAGTGACTACTATTGTTGGAATTAATATTTTCTACTAACCCATAGCGGGGACCAATTTGTTCAAGGATAATCTTGGAAGTTTCTGCTGCTGTAGCTGAGGCTAGAAGACATGCCTCCACCCACCCTGTTAAATACCAGAACGAGAATATATATTAGTCATCATGGAGGCATTTTGGTGTAATCAACTTGAATACTTTGAAATGGTCTTAAATATAGTTCCCCTCCCATTTTTTACCTGTTTTCTAAGAACCTTTTTATTGACCTTTTGGCAAATCATGTGTCATTTACATATTTGTTTAGCTGTGGTATAGAGGCCCACACACCTAAAATGTTTGAGAGCTACATCATAGATGGTCTGTATTCCCTAGTGACCTTCCTGATGTAAGACTGCTAATACTTCCCTTATTATTTGGTTATTTAATATCTGTCTGCCATCTGGAAAGACCCATCTCCCTTAATCATTTGGGCTTGCTTCTAATTGTTTTAGCTCCTTTATTTCTTTCTCAGAGAATATTAGGACTTCATATTTTTGGGGAATGGAGAGTATTAACACAGTTAACCTTCTCAGAAGACAAAGGGAAGTCTTCTTAGCCCTTTCACTTGCCAACCTTTTGCCCTTTGCCTCAATGGTGTGACCTTTTTGGTGTCTGTTTATATGCACCACTGATATTTCCCTTGGTAAGAGTAGATTGGTTGGTATTTGTTTTATTAATTTCCCATGGATCAATTCTTTTCCTTTGCTGTTAATTAATCCCCTTTCTTCCCCAAAGTTTCTCAAAGTGTGGACCCCTCTAAAGGCATATTTAGAGTCAGTGTAGAATGTGCCATCTTTTCCTTCTAATAATTTGATACCTTAACTTAATGATACAATTCAGAAGTTTGAGCTACCCAATCATTGGACAATCAACTAGCCTCTCTTATTTCACAAGTTAGCCTGTCTACAATTACATAACCATTGTGCTTCTTGGGTTCCCTTCAGGATCCTAGAAGACCCATCTATGAACAATTTTTTTTCCTTGAGTTTAAGGGGGAAACTCTCTAGGTCATGCCAAACTTGGGTTTGGTGCTTAATTAAATCCAAATATTCATGTTTAAGAGCTTTCATTTGGTCGGACCTTTTCCAAAGAAAGGAGGCCAGATTTAAGCTGTTATCGCTGGTTAAGACCAAGCCATCCTTTTCTGTTAAATTGCCTCATACTTCAGGATTCAGGAATTAGTCAGCCATCTCCCTGTTCTTTGGGATAAAATAGCCCTGTCTTGATGAGTGCTGACTACTGATGACCTCCAAAGGTCAGTTTTCTACTTCTTTTACTAGGAGAGTGGTTGCCACAATAGTCTGAATACAACCAGACTGTCTTTTGAAGACAGTGCCCAACATTTAGAAAGGAAGAATATAGTTTTTCTTTGGCCTCCTTACATTTGGGTTAGTACCCCTAAGGCTGTTTTATTAACTAGTGTAACTTACAGGTGGAAAGGCTTCTCGAGTCAGTGGAGAGCCAGAACAGGACCCTGTACTAGTGTCCATCTGAGCCATCCTAAGGCCTCTATTTCCCCGTCCCTCTATTTTAATTTGTCAGGCTCTTCCTCTAGCAGTTTTTGGTATAGTTCTTTAGTTTGAGAGGCATAAGAATCTATCCACAACCTACAACACCCAACTAATCCTAACACCTTTCCTTAGTTCCATTTTTTGGGGAGTATTATGGCCAAGTTATTTCTGAATTTAATATCTTTTTTTCACTTATGAGATGGCCTAAGTATCTAATTTCCTTTTCCACAAAGTGTAGTTTACTTTTTGAAACCATTAGCCCTTTGTCTCCAAGGAAGTTCAATAAGTCCTTTGTAGCCTGGGTAACCACCTGTCTTTGTTTACTTGATATAGATTATCCACAAATTGTAAAAGGGTAATTCCAGATGGGATTGAAAACTTTTCTAACCCTGTCTCCCATTCCTGCCCAAAGATATTAGGACATTTTGTGATGCCTTGGGGTAGACTGTCTATTTATATTGCTGCCCCCTTCCAGTGAAATGATTCTCCTGTTCAAAGGTGGACAAGACTACTCTCTGGATCAAGAAGGCAGGCCCGGAGGTCATCCTTCAGATTTATTGCACTGAACCATCTATGATAGTAGGTCCTATTGAGGAAATTTTAAGAGTTCAGGACCATGTCTAACTTGAGCAATTTGGTTGATGCTTTCTTTCATATCCCTTAGATAAGTCCAGTCAACTTGCTTTTACCTTCACCTACAAAGGATAATAAAAGACTTTCACTGTACACCCATAAGGCTATTTACATAACCTCACCATTAACCACTGCTTGGTACCAAAAGACTTGGCCAATTGGGAGAAAAATCGAAAGTGTAACTCTATTTTACTATATTGATGATGTCATGTCAACTAGTAATTATCATTCAGAATTAAAAGAAGCTTCAGGTTCATTGCTATCTCATCTTAAGAATCAGGGAAGGGAAGTCAATTACAACAAACTGCAAGGCCCTGGCTGCTCTGGGTGTTGCTTGGTTTGGTAAGAGAAAAATTTAGCCTCCTTCTATAATTGATAAGGTGCAATGTTTCCCCACACCACAAATGCTAAGTCAACTAATTGTTTCTTGGGGTTGTTGGGGTGTTGGAGACCTACTGTTCCTCACTTAGCCCAAATGTGAAAGCCTTTGTATGTTTTGATTAGGAAAGGCCAACCCTGGGAATGGGCTACCTCCCAACAGGCTCCTTTCAAAAAGTCAAAAGGGCACACACCCTAGGGGCATAGATCCCAAAATTCTCATGAATTAGATGCAGCCAGCACTGATATTGGCTTTGGGTGGGTTGTGTGGCAGAGGCAACATCCTAAATGAGAGCCTCTTGGCCTAATACAGGCCCTTGGAAAAGCAATGATGTGCTGCTATAATGCTTTATTGCAAATGGAAGAGATGACACAAAGATGCCCAGTCACCTTGAAAACAGCCATTTGTATTTAGGGGTGCTTAACTGACACAGTTTCAAAGCCATACTCTGGCAGAGCTCAACTGAGCACATTGACCAAATGTAAAGCCTACCTGCTACAGTGCAGCATTTTCAATTCCAACCCTTTGAATGTATAAATGCACAAGATTCTTATACCAGTGTTCTATTTAGAAGAGTTAACAGCTTAAGTTGCTGCACCTGAAATAGCTGTTGGAATGTCCACTACAGAAGGCACAGGTACCATTCCTGAGTCTGCTCAGTACACTGGTGGATCTGTAGGGGAGCAGCCTCCCACTTGGACACCTGTGGGAATACAACCCAGAACTGACAGCATATGGTGGGGGCTGGTGCTATGCCAAGCAGTGAGTGGACTCAGTTAAGAGCAGTATGGATGGTAATGGTGAATAAACCATAGGACAGTATATGTACTGGCAGTTGGGTTGACTGCAAAGGCCTTATGACTTGGATGGCAATCTGGAAGCAAGAAATGGACAGTCACAGGTTGCCACTTCTGGGGCAAAAGTTTTGGAAAAACATCTGGACACCAGACAGTGATGAAATGTAATTGCCTATCATATACCTGTCCACACTCCCAACACATTGCCTGGGAATGTGGAAGCAGATGCATTCTCACAGTTTCAGATCACCACAAACAAAAGCAGAGAAGCAGTGGATTGGCATAATCAGAAAAGCAGACACCAAAGGTATCAATCCCTGAGGCATCTGTCCCAGCTGTTCCAGCTGCTAATCACTTGACAGCAGTTAGTGGACATCACTAGAGAGTGCTCTTTGTGCTCCCTGGATTGACCATGTAGACTACCACACACCGCATGGAACATGTCAACTGGTCACTAATCCTGGGGACTTAGTGTAAGGGGATTATCTGGGTCTCATTCTGCTCTTGGCTGGAACACATACCTGCCAAGGACATCTCTGCAACTAATTATCATGTTGCCTTTGGATAGTTCTAAATTAATAGTTGACCGAACAAGGCTTGTATGTTTAGCATCACTTTTTATAAAGCCTTTACAGGATGGCTACACTAGATCCTTAATGCTAAACCAAAAGACACAAAACCACATGGTTTTCCAACTCCAGTCTGCTAGCTGTGAGGTCTGCTTGTGAAGGGAATGTCTGAGTAGCAATTCCTTCCACCAAAGAAGGACATCCAATATGAAATTTCTCTTGCCTACAAGGACTGCAAGAAAGATATAAAAGACCATGAGGGATATAAAATGAGTAGCTTGAGTGTTGCCTCAAGAAATGTAGGTGCAGGTGGGGAAATAAGACACAAGAAATAAAGTCACAGTGTTTGGCAAAAAATGAAATCCTTTGTTTAGCACTGTGGTCTGACACCCCACATGCTTTGTCCATGGGTTGCTGCAGCTCTGGTTCTGAAAACTTAAAGGGACAGGAGCAAAACAGAGAAGAAAAGAAAATGCTCATGGCAATTGTTCTAGTTTGCTAGCTGCTGGAATGCAACACACCAGAGACAGATTGGCTTTTAATAAAAGGGGATTTATTTTGTTAGTTCTTCAGAGGAAAGGCAGCTAACTTTCCACTGAGGTTCTTTCTTACATGGAAGGCACAGGATGGTCTCTGATGGTCTTCTCTCCAGGCCCCTGGGTTCCAACAACTTTCCCCGGGGTAACTTCTTTCTGCATCTCCAAAGACCTGGGCTGAGCTGCAAGTGCTGAGATGAGGAATGCCGAGCTGCTTAGGCTGTGCTACGTTGCGCTCTCTCATTTAAGCAACAGCCAATTAAGTCAAATGTCACTCATTGCAGCAGACGCGCCTCCTAGCCGACTGCAGATGTAATTAGCAACAGATGAGGTTCATGTACCATTGGCTTATGTCCACAGCAATAAGACTAGGTATGCTCACCTGGCCAAGTTGACAACTGAATCTAACTAACACAGCAATCATAACATCTCTTCAAATGGAAACTTCTCTGCAATGAGAATTCAGGAGATATTTGGGCTGTAGAAGATAAAATATAAAATGAATTCTTCAGGTATATCCCACTAGATTAGACTGTCAGAGAAAAAGCTACAGAGAGGCCTGGGTAGCTCAGTTGGTAGAGCATCAGACTTTTAATCTGAGGGTCCAGGGTTCAAGTCCCTGTTCAGGCATGGGTTGTCCATTTTACCTGAGCTATCTCTAACTCTTGGAAGCCTTTTCTGTCTCAAAGAATCCTGTACATTCAGCTTGGTTGTATTTACATAGGTTTGAATATGGATCAATGTCCATTGACTTGAACTATAACACTTAAGTACTTTGTTTTGTGTGTATTTTTCTTCAATATAATTTAAAAGAAACAGTGAAAGAATGTAGCATAAAGCTACAGAAATTGGCACCATGGTGGTACAGCAATAGACTGATGAAACAAAATTAAGTTCATATACATGTGATTTTAGCAAGCACACTACTGAAAATCAGGGAAATAACAGAAGAACCATCAGGAAAAGAATGGCTCTCAGAAAAATTAATTTGAGTTACCTCATGGACTTAAATGTGAAAGACAAAGTGACAAGGCATGGCAGACTACTGCATGACCTCTGAGAAGATAAACATTTGTTCAGCAGTGTACAAAAGTCTACATCTTATAAAATGATCAATAAATTTCAACTTGTTAAAATTAAGGATTTCTGCTGCATTAGAAATAGCATTAAGAATGTACAAAGACAAGCCAGGGACGAGATGAAGATATTTGTTGTAGAAATTTCTGCAAAGGACTTGAATCAAGAATATTACAAATGAAAATGAAAAACAGAGACAAAATAAAAAATGGGTTTGATTTGAACATACACAGGATATCCCCAATCTCATAAGTACATGGAAAGTTGTTCCATACAATAATTATCAAGCAAATGCATATGAAGAATGAAAATGATTAATAATAACAATTGTTGATGAGGCTGTAGAGCAACTGGAATTCCCATTCATTGCTGGTGGGGGTGTAATTTGGTCCAACCATTTTGAAAAACTGTTTGGTAATGTTTTCTCAAAGCAGAAGTAAAGAGGGTATATGTCCATTAAAAGACAGTTTCTTTTTTAACTTTTGTTATTTGTGAAATATAACATATATAGAAAAAAGCAATAAATTTCCAAATACATTTTAACAAGTAGTTATAGAACAGATTTTGAAGTTTGCTATGGGTTACAGTTCCACATTTTTTTGTTTTTCTTCTAGCTGATCCAAGACACTGGAGACCAACAGAAATATCAATACAATGATTCAGCAGTCATACTCATTTGTTAAATCCTGTCTTCTGTGTTATACTCCTCCTACATTGACAGTGATTCTTCTTTTTTATTGCTTCAAATTTATTGTGCAAGAATATTTAATGCAGTTCTATTTTGGGTTTTTATTTTTTATTTATGATAGGTATGTTTATTATCTAGATTGTGGTGATAGTTTCATCGATGTATGCATATATTAAACACATCAAATTGTATATTTTAAATATATGAAGTTTATGGTATGTCAATTATACTTTTCTTATTATATAATTTTACTTTTTTAAACCTTTAAAAATATATAGTATAACATACATACAAAGCAAAGAAATAAAAAAGCAATAGATTTCAAAGCACTATTCAAAAAGTGGTTACAGGATAGATCCCAGAGATTGTCATGGGCTGCCATATGATCCTCTCATATTTCTCCTTCTAGGTGCTGCAGAATATAGGAGGCTAACATGCTTAAATAATTTTCTATCATAACAATTGACTATTCTGTCCTTCTTTTTTTGTGAACAATAACATATATACAAAAAAGGTATAAATTTCCAAGCACAGCACAATTAGTTGTAGAGCATGTTTCAGGCTTTGACAAGGGTTACAGTTTCACAATTTGAGGTTTTTAGTTCTAGCTGCTCTAAAAATACTGGAGACTAAAAGAGATATCAATTTAATGACCCAGCATTCATATTCATTTGTTAAGTCCTATCTTCTATGTATAATTCCACCATCACCTTTGATCTTTCCATACCTCTCAATGGGGTTGTTTGGGCTATGGCAATTCTAAATTTTTGCTTTTGTAAGGGTCTGTCACTAATACGGGGTAAGGAGATGGAACAAACTGATATTCTGGAGAAGGTTTCAGGACTTATCTGGACCAGGGACCCATATGGAGGTTGTAGGTTTCTGGCAAGATACTCTTGTGCCTGGAACCATTGCAGAATCTAATAAATTGCTCTAGGTGTCCTTTAGGATTGGCTGGAATGGTCCTTGTTGAGGGTTGGCAGGTTATGATAGGTAGCAAAGTCTACCTAAAGCTTGCATAGAGCAGCCTCCAGAGTAGCCTTTCAACTCTGTTTGAACTCTATCTGCCACTGATATTTTATTGATTACACTTCTTTTCCCCCATTTGGTCAGGATGGAAATGTTGATCCCATGGTGCCAGGTCTGAATTCATCCCTGGGAGTCCTCTCCCACTTTGCCAGAGAGACTTTCATCCCTCAATATTATGTCCCACATTGGAGAAAGGGCAATGATTTCACTTGCAGAGTTGGGTATAGAGAGACCACATTTTAGCAACAATAGGGGTCCTGCAGAAGTAACTCTTTTAGGCATGCCTATAGGTAGTCTAAGCTTCTCTTAGAAAGCCTCATGATTGAGGGCATGGCCTATTGATTTGGGTGTCCCTAAAGTATGACATAGTATGAGGGGGTTCCCTGATGGTAAGGTTTAATAGTTCCATAGTCTTTCTCCCCTCCCTCAGGGGACTTTGCCGAGACTCTTTGATTATCTGGTTATTTACTCTAGGGTGTTTCCAGGCATTACAGTAATCTATGCAGGATTAAAGGTGTTCTTTCTCATTCTGTGCTCTCTGTGTTTCAGTTGTTGAAATGAGCTGTACATATAGGTTGAATTAGATTATGCACTACAGAAAATTTCAGTTCCAGACCAAATAAATCTTTCTTCCATTGGTCTCAAAGAGTATGTGTGGTTCTAAAATATAGACACTGTCTTCCTTAATCATATGTTCTGAATTAATTTAACCCCAACCTGTTTGGCTTCATTCTGGTCTCTAAATATCATGTTATATATATATAACCACCTCTCAAAATCCAGAAATAATAATCACCACTCTGTTTTTAATGTTTCTGCTCTAAAAGTTTACAATCTAGGCCCTGTTTTCTTATAAGGATTTTATAAAGGTGATCATACCATTGGTGTATTTTTTTGTTTCTGGCTTATTTTGTCTCACCAAATATCCCACATGTTCATTCACATTGTTGCATGCCTCATGACAATATTCCATTTGTAGCAGCACAGCCTTTATTCATAAGTATACACCATCGTTCACCATTCTACTTCTCCCTCAGTGCATCCTTCAGCCACCTGAATTCATCAGGCATCATGTAGAGGGCCCAAAGTCCACAGTCTATCAACATCCTCAATTTTAGATAATTTCATTCTTCCCAAGAGACAGAAAACTAATAAACACACCCTCACCAAGCAGGAGATCTAAACCTCCTCTTAACTCTTGTCCCTCCCCGCATTACTTACCTCTGTTGTTGGTGTGATAGTGCTGATGGTTTCCTTTTGAACATAGCTCATTGCATGCAACAGCAGTTTTCCCCCTGTCCCCTGGACTTAAACATCCTTTATACAGGAGTCATATCTTTGAAGTAATTCTTAGAAGAACTCATTTATATTTCTACTGTAAGTCAGTGGGACATGTAGGTCTATACACCCCCTTTCAATTTTGTTTAACTTCAGTATGGTAATATTACTTCTAGACCCACTACAGAATCACCTTTGCTCCTATCTATTTCCTTACATTGGCCTTCAACCTCATTAGCTAACGATTCTCCCATCTCTAGCTTCTATGTATCTCTAAGTCCCCTGAATTCTGTATTATTTGTCTCTGAGTATACCTGTATGTTGGTCATAAAAGTGGAATCATACAGTATCCGTCCTGTTGTGTCTGGCTAATTTCACTCAGCAATTATGCCCTCAAGACTCATCCATTTTGTCATGTGCTTCAGGATGTCATTTTGTCTTATTACTGCATAATATTTTATACATATATATATATATATATATATATATATCACATTTTATTGATCCATTCCTGTGTTGATGAGCACTTGGTTTGTTTTCATCTTTTGGTGGGTATGAATACTGCTGCTATGAATATCGGTGTGCAAATGTCTGTTCTGTTGTTACTTTCTGCTCTTCTGGGTATATATCAACTAGTGTTATTGCTGGGTCATAGGGCAGCTCAATATTTAGTTTCCTACAGAACCGCAAAACAGTCTTCCATAGTGGCTGCATGATTGTACATTCCCACCAGCAGTGTATAAGTGTCCTGGTTTCTCCACATCCTCTCCAAAATTTATAGTTTCCTGATTGTTTAATAGCAGCCACTCTTATATGTGTGAGGTGGTATCTCATTGTAGTCCATTGACCAGATTTGGTGGTCTATTTCTGTACGCTCAATTCAATTCCATTGATTAATGCCTTTGTCTTTGTGCCAGTACCATGCTGTTTTGACCACTGTGGTTTTACAATAGGTTTTAAAGTCAAATAGTGTTAATCCTCCCACTTCATTCTTCTTTTTTTTGGTGCTTTTAGCTATTCAGGATCTCTTTCCCTTCTAGGCAAATTTGGTAGTTAGCTTTTCCAAATCTTCAAAGTACGTTGTTGGAATTTTGATTGGTACTGTGTTGAATCTGTAGATCAATTTGGGGAGAATTGACATCTTAACTATATTAGCCTTCTTGTCCATGAGCAGGGAATGTCTTTCCACCTATTTAGATCTCCTTTTAGCAATGTTATGTAGTTTTCTGTGTACAAGTCCTTTACATCCCTGGTTAAGTTCATTCCTAAGTATTTGATTCTTTTAGTTGCTATTTTGAATGGAGTTTTTTCCTTAACTGACTCCTTAGCTAGGTCATTGCTTGTGTATAGAAATATTACTGATTTGTGCACATTAATTTTATATCCCATCACCTTGCTGAATTTGTTTATTAGCTCAAGTAATTTTGCTGAAGCTTTCTCAGGATCTTCCAAGTATAGTGTCATATCATCTGCAAATAATGAGCGTTTTACTTCTTCCTTTCCAATTTGGATGCCTTTTATTTCTTTGGAATAATAATTTGGATGCCTGATTGCTTTAGCTAGAACTTCTAGGCCAGTGTTGAATAATAGTGGTGGCAGTGGGCATCCTTGTCTTGTACCTGATCTTAGGGGGAAGGCTTTCAGTCTCTCTCCATTTGAGTACAATGCTGGCTATCAGTTTTCTTTTTCTTTTATCTTCATGAGGTAGTTACCTTTGATTCCTATGTTTTTGGAGTGTTTTTATCAGAAAACGATGCTGAACTTTTTTGAATGCTTTTTCAGCATCAATCCAGATGATCATGGGATTTTTTCCCCTTAGATTTGTTAATGTGCTGTATTACATTAATTGATTTTCTTGTGTTGAACCATCCTTGCATTGTTGGTATAAACCCCACTTGGTTGTGGTGCATAATCCTTTTAAGTGTTGTTGGATTAGATTAGCTCATATTTTAAGGAGAAATTTTTGCATCTATGTTCGTTAGGGAGATTGGCCTTTAGTTTTCCTGTGTTATAGCATCTTTACCCAGTTTTGGAATTAAAATGGTATTAGCTTCATAAGATGACTTAGGTAGAGTTCCTTCTTCCTCAATTTTTTGGAAAAGTTTGAGAAGGATTGGTGCTAGTTCTTTTAGCAATGTTTGATAAAATTTCCCTGTGAAACCATCTGGCCCTGGGTTTTTCTTTGTAGGAAGATTTTTGATGGCTGATTGAATCTCTTTACTTGTGATTGGTTTGCTGAGATCTTCTATTTCTTCCTGAGTCGGTGTAGCTTGTTTGTGTGTCTCCAAAAGTTTGTCCATTTCATCTAAGTTGTTTAGTTTGTTGGTGGATAGTTGTTCATAGTATCCTCTTATGTTTTCTTTTATTTCTTCAGGGTCTGTAGTAATGCAGCCTTTCTCATTTCTAATTTGTTTATTTGCATCCTCTCTCCTTTTTTCTTTGTCAGTCTTGCTAGTGGTCCATTAACTTTATTGATTTTCTTACAGAAACAACTTTTGGTTTTTTTGATTTTTTTCTGTTGTTCTTTTGTTCTCCCATTCATTTATCTCTGCTTTAATCTTTGTTATTTTTCTTCTCCTATTTGTTTTGGGGTAGTTTGCTGTTCATTCTCAGGTTTCTCCAGGTTTGCTGTTAAGTCCTCGATTTTTGCTCTTTCTTGTTTTTTTTAATATAGGCATTTAAGGCAATAAATTCCCCTCTGAGCACAGCCTTTACCATTCTGATAAGTTCCCATAAGTTCTGATAAGTTGTATTCTCATTTTCATTCATCTCCAAATAGCTGCTGATTTCTCTAGCAATTTCTCCTTTGACCCACTGGTTCTTTAAGACTGTGTTATTTAATCTCCATATATTTGTGAATGTTCTCATTTTTATGGTTATGTGATCCAGCTTCATCCCATTGTGATCAGAGAAAGTGTTTTGAATAATTTCAATATTTTAAAATTTATAAAGACAATTTTGTGCTCCAGCATATGATCTATCCTGGGAATATCCCATGAGCACTAGAGAAGAATGTGCAACCTTCTGCTTTGGGTGCAATGACCTACATATATCTGTTAGGTCAATTTCCTATATCAAGTTATTTAACTTCTCTATTTCCTTGTTGATCTTCTGTCTGGTTGTTTTATCTATAGAGGAGAGTGGTGTATTGAAGTCTCCTTCTATTATTGTTGAAACATCTATTGCTCCCTTCAATTTTGCCAATGTTGATCTCATGTACTTTGGAGTTCTTTGGGTGGAAGCATAAATATTTATGATTGTTATATCTTCTGGGTGAATTGACCCTTTAATTAGTATATAGTGTCCTTCTTTATTTCTTGTGCTGGTTTGAAAGGATGTATGTACCCTTGAAAAGCCATGTTTTAATTTAAATCCCATTTCATAAAGGCAGAATCATCCCTATTCAATACTGTATGTTTGAAACTGTAATCAAATCATCTCCCTGGAAATGTGACTTAATCAAGAGCAGTTGTCAAGCTGGATTAGGTGATCACATGTCTCCACCCATTTGGGTGGGTCATGATAATTTTCTGGCATCCTATAAAGAAGGAAACATTTTGGAGAATGAAAGAGATTCAGAGAGAACAGAGCAGAACGACATAGCCACGAGAAGCAGAGTCCACCAGCCAGTGACCTTTGGAGATGAAGAAGGAAAATGCCTCCCGGGGAGCTTCATGAAACTGGAAGTCAGGAGAAGAAGCTAGCAGATGACTCCGTGTTTGCCATGTGCCCTTCCTGATGAGAGAGGACCTCTGACTGTGTTCACCATGTGCCTTTCCAGATGAGAGAGAAACTCTGACTGTGTTCGCCATGTACCTTCTCACTTGAGAAAGAAACCCTGAACTTCATCAGCCTTCTTGAATCAAGGTATCTTTCCATGGATGCCTTAGATTGGATATTTCTATAGACTTGCTTTAACTGGGACATTTTCTCAGCCTTAGAACTTCATACTAGCAACCTATTAAATTCCCCCTTTAAAAAGCCATTCTGTTTCTGGTATATTTCATTCCAGCAGCTAGCAAACTACAACAGTTCTTATGATGTCTTTACATTTAAAGTTTATTTTGTCTGATATTAGTATAGCTACTCCTGCTTTCTTTTGGTTACAATGTGCATGAAAGAACTTTTTCTATCCTTTCACTTCAATCTATTTGTATCCTTGTGTCTAACATGAGTCTCTTGTAAGCAGCATATAGCTGCATTATGTTTCTTAATAGATTCTTCCAATCTGTATCTTTTAATTGGCAACTTTTGCCTGTTAACATTCAAGATTATTACTCAAAAGTAATCATTACTTTTGATTCCACCATCTTATCATTTTTATTTTATTTGTCAAATCTCTATATTCTTTTCTCTCTTTCTCTCTGTATTCTTTATATTACCTTTAGTTGTCCTCTTCAATTCTGTACCATCCTCCAGACCTCTCTCTCCTGTTTGTTTTTCTCAGCCAGCAGAACTCCTTTAAGTATTTCTTGTAGGGCCATTGTCTTGTTGACAAACTCTTTCAAGGCTTCTTTTTCTGTGAAAGCTTTAATCTCTCCCTCAATTTTAAAGGACAATTTGGCTGGGTACAGAATTCTTGTCTGGAAGTCTTTCTCTTTCAGGATCTTGAATATATCATACCATGGCCTTCTCACCTCCAGGGTGCTAATTGAGTAGTCTGAACTTAGTTTTATTTGATTGCCCTTGTATATATGAGATTGTTTTTCTCTTGCCACTTTCAGGATTTTCTGTTTCTCTTCAACATTTGACAGACTGATTAGTATGTGCCTTGGGGAAAGCCTAATTGGATTTATTCTGTTTGGAGTTTTTTGGGTATCTGTGACTTATATATTCATGTCTGTTATACGGGTTGGGAAGTTTTCCTCCATTATATCCTCAACTACTCTTCTTAGCCCTTTACTCCTCTCTTCTCCTTCTGGGACACCAGTGATTCTCATATTTGTGTGCTTTGTTTTGCCTATCATTTCCTTGAGTTCCCTTTCAATTTTTTCCGTCTTTTTTGCCATTTGCTGTTTTGAGTCGTCATAGTCAATTATCCTGTCCTCTAAATCACTTATCCTTTCTTCTGTCTCTTCTAATCTGGTGTTGTGTCCCTCTAGTATGTTTTTTATTTGGTCAACAGAGTCTTTAATCTCTGTGATCTCTGCAATTTTTCTGTTTATTATTTCAAATTCCTCTTTGTGCTCTTCTACCATCTTCCTGATCTCCTTTATGTCATTTGCTATCCCACTTATTTTATTAAGTAGAGTTGTACGAACATCTTTAATTAGTTGTTCTGATGTCTGTGTCTCCTCAGGTCATTAGGCAGGGCTATATCTGCCATTAGGCAGGGCTATATCTGCCTGCATTATGATATGCTTAGTGATCTTATGCTGTCTTCATTGCATGTAGACATCTTGATTGATGTACTTTGGGAGTTGATTTCTTTCAGTAGTCTAATGTTTTGTGTTTGTGGGACAGTTGTATAGCAGGCAGCAGGGCACTGGGTGCAGCGCTCAGTACAGGGATTTGTTTCAGGGCAGGTATGGTGCAGGTTGGGGATGTTATGCTGGTGCTTGTGAACGTGTGTCCAGTGACCAGGGAGGATGTAGCTGTGTGGGTAAACTGGTCTGGGGATGAAACTCTGGTGTATGCTCATCTAAGGCATAAATTGTTCAGGAAAATAAAAATTCATTTACATCCAAAAAACAAAAGCTGTTTTTTTTTGTTTGTTTCTTACATATGCAGGTGACAACTCAAAGTAGAACTAAAATCTCTCACTAAATGAAGAAGAGGCAAGGTCAATATAGAAGTCTGATGAATTTCAAAATATACGTTCAATTTAAGTACAAAAGCCAGTGTAAACAATGTCATCATTATGCAATTCTTGCTACATCCTGACTTTATAGAAGGGACTTCATAGTTTTGTGTATTACACCCACCAATGAGACCTTCACTTCTCTTCCTTTTCTCACATTCAATTACTCTGGTGAGCTTCCTTCCTTCTGAGACAGCTGAGGGACAAGCTGTGCTAGAAAAACCAGGTTCTTCAAAGTCTGAGGTCACTTCACAGATTCCTGTGAACATGGAGAAGATCCCCAGTTTGGTAGAAATCAACAAAAAATGATAAACATCATCTCATCTGGGAGCTGACAGCTGGAATTGGGACTTTCCTCCATGTTCTAAGAAGGTCAAGGAAGATGATGGTAATGAATATGAATGTCAAAGTGCAAAGTCCCTCTAGTGGCAAAGCTTATCATATTGTTTTCCACAAATAGATTAATGAGCTTCAAGTCCTCCCCTTATGATGGACTCTTTACTGGTGTCTCCCTCCATGCAGAGACCCTCTACTCTGTAGCCACATGCTTAAAGGACATCTCCAGGCAGGAGATCTCTTTAACAGTCCAGCCTCAGGAGCCACCCGTGCTTAACAAGCATCAACATGTAGTAGACTTTAAATCCATAAGCCTCCTAAATAAATCAAGTTCAAAATTAAACCCTTCTCTTCCCTTTCCAGCTCTTTCCAATGATGCATAGAAAAATTAAACAAAATAAATCAAGTTCAAAATTAAACCATTCCCTTCCCTTTCCAGCTCTTTCCAATGACGCATAGAAAAATTAAACAACCTACGACAAGGAGAAGAATGTACTCCTCTTTTACTGAATACAGAAGACTGTAGGCTACGCTTTTCTCATTCTGACCTGCAGTACTGCACTACTTTGGGTACATAGCAATGAAGTGACTGGGTACATAGCTCTCCAATGTTACAGCAAATCTGACTTCCCACATTCAAACATTTGTTCTTCCCAGTTGAGCTGAGGACAGGGGGATGCAAGAAGTGCACTGAAAATATTCCCAGCTGGTCTAGAAAACAGCAGTGTTCAGTGACATTTTCTGAATGGTCTAAAAAGAAGGATGCAGAAATTGACAATATCTACATAGGAACAGATCCTGAATCCTCCCTAGAACCTCAGACTAAGGGCCTTAATCCTTTGCAACTGAACTATCCAGGAGATTGATGGTTTTTAGTGAGAATCAATTTCAGCTGAAAATGTTTGGTCTCTGCTTAACCTTTCTTCCTCATTCTTTCTCTTGTATTTTTAAGCCCAAAGGTGCTGAATGTCAATTCCTATCAGTACCTAAGAAGTCCAATCCCAAAGCAGACTGAGTTGTGCTTCTATGCTCAGCACTGCTCCCACACATGGATTGGTTGGACGTGGCCTCCCTGTGCTCTTCTCACAGCCTCCAGGACCTGGGTTATTGCCACTCCACAAACACTGAACCACATGCTCCCCTACAAAGTTCGCAGCCTGGATTTCCTGCCACTGAAAGGAAAGCAAGGCAGTCTCAAAGTTACTGAAATCTTCTGCAAATGCACCATAATTTATTGGGAAGCATAGACTTACAAACAACTCATCTGAGAAAGAAAGGGCCTTCTCTCTTTCCCAAGACCTGGAAAAAGCATAATAGAGATGAGGCGTGTGCTGGTTTGAATTTGTGGACCCCAGAGAAGCCATGTCCTTTAATCCTCATTCAGTATTGCTGGGTAGGAGTTTTTTAATTATCCATAGAGATGTGACCCACCCAATTGTGGGTGGTAACTTTTGACTAAATGATTTCCTTGGACATTGTCTCCACCCATTCAAGGTAGGGTTGCTTACTGGAATCTTTTAATGGGAACCATTTTGGCCTTACTGACCTGTCCCCATGTCCTGCTCAGCTTCCCCTTCTCTCCTCTGCTGCTTGTTTTCTTCTTCACTCAGCTTCATCCCTACCCCACCAGCAGCTCTCTCCTCCCCCATTCTTACCTCAAGACCACACCTCCACTCATTCCAGCTCCCAACACTAGTCTTATACACTAGTATAGTAGTAACATAATCTCAAGTCTTTGGGCACCCATCCTGTCCACAAGAAGATTTAGGACTTTCCCAAAATTCGTATCTGGATTAACAGCCACATCACATTAAGGCTAAAGGTGGGAAGCGTGTACTTTCTGTGTCTCAGGACTGATGGCATTTGTGGACTTACCCAGGGCTAGGGAGGGCCTACAAAGAGTGAATTTCTCTCCTGGGTTGTGCTCCACTTCCCTTGTGCCTTCCTAACTGTGTAAATCATTTGGTCTGAAAGAGACGCTGTTAATGACAGAAGGCCCCAACTTTCTCCTCTCTCCTCTGTCTTCAATCTTTTGTGTCTTCTTGTCTTCAACATCATAAGGGCAAAGCTGCTGCCATGTTCAAATCCAGATACAGTGATTTTTAAGAGTGGCCAGGCCACCCATGGTAAGCCCTCAGTGCTGTTCCTTTTGGAAAGCTACTGTGCAATCATTAATTTCCTGTTATACCTACCCACCTGGACCTAACTTCCCCCAAGATCACTCGCAGGACTTGTCTTTGTATTTCCCTGCACTTTTTTCTGTGCCTTTTTGGCATCTTGTAGGAAGGAAAGAAGACTTTTGGAGAAGGCTGTATCTTAAGACATAGCAGCATGTTCAGTCCTGGACTGTCATGGGCAGTTGGCTAAAAGCAGTCCTCAAGGTGGGTGGGGACTCCAGAAAGACTCCAAGGTCTTCTGGTGTAGAATGCATTTCTATTTCTCCTTCATGGATGTGAGACAACATCCAATCCAGGATCACATGAATTGAACAGGGAGGAGTTGGACTTGTGAAGAATTAAACATCTGCACACTTGCAGAAAATGCTGGTTGTCCCTCATATAGGATACTCTGCTTAACAGCTGAGTCAGGGAGTGTGGCTCAGTGTTAGGGTGCATGTTTAACATGCACAAAGCTCTGGGTTCAATCCCCAGCATCTCCTAGGCTTGTTTCCACATCACTTCACAGCTAAATATTGCCACGTTTGCATGAGGATTTCCTGTTCTTCCCTGTGAATACTTTTACTTGTAATTTTACTCCCCACAGCAAAGTTAACCCATTGGTATTTACTCATTTTCTACCATAGCCTCTGACTCTCCACAGATCTCTTAACCTGACTTCTTTGGCTCAGTGAAGTCATGAAATAACTACAGTAAAAATGCTGCTCACTCTGTGTTTTAGTTTGAAGCTATGTGCCCCAGAAAATGCATGTTCATTTAATCCATTTCTGTGGGTGCAGTTCTCATGTTGGTGGAAGCTTTTGATTAGGTTGTTTTAATTGAGATGTGACCAACCCAACTCATGGTGAGTCTTAATTGTTTACTGGAGACCCTTATGAGGATAAAACACAGAAAAACATCAAAGAGCTTAGAGACAAACACTAAAAAGGTTAGAGGGAAAAGGTCAGAGATGCTAAGAAAACACCCAAAGAGGCTCAGAGAAGAGGGCTCTGGAACCTGCAGCAGAGACCGAGACGTGGCAGTGAAACACCACTGGACACCATCTCTGCCTTGCTATCTGACAGAGGACCCCTGGATGTCAGCAGCCTGTCTTCATATAAATCTCCATTGTAGAAGCCAGTCTACTTCTGGTATTGGATTTAGCAAACCGAAACACTCAGTGAAGATGAAGAAACAAGCATGTCATAACACAATAGATGGCTTGTGTTTTGCTGCTGTTTCTCACTATTATTAAGCAGGGAGAAATAAAAGGCAAATGGAAGGAGAATGAAAAATAAAAGGTCTTCACACCATTATTTTATTAGATTCTTCCACCCTCCCCTACCTCAACTGTACCCGTATCAGTGGACAGATAGGAGGTTCAGTAGAAAAATTTCCTCCTCGTTTTCCATTTCCCTCGGGTGCCTAAACTTCTATGCCTGTCTACATACTCTTGGGCAGCTAAAGGTTGGTCTAACAACTACTCATGGAGTCCTGTGACCTCAGCCCTTTCTTGATTCAGAATCCTGTGCTAGAATCTTGTCCAAGGAAGACACTTCTCATGAGTCTCTGAGCATTGGAAATCCACTGTAAAGAAAGTGATTTCCAGAGATAGGAGGAGCATTTGGGCACTCCCAGAGCCACCATCATCTTGTGCCAAAAGAGCCTCATCTTCCTGTGGGACAAAGATTTTACTTTTTATTCATAATTGATTTATCATGCAAATTTGACCACCATGGATTTGGGTTCTGGTTTACCATCTCTGCAAGGCTACTCTCCTGGTCTCTGAGGCTGGAGCTTGAAGTCTGTAGAGGAGGCAGCTGGGAAGGGAAGGCACGAGCTGGAACCCACCAGAATTGACCTGGATCACTCTCCCGTCATTGACGAAGCAGGTGCTGTTCATGATGGAACTGAACACACACTTGGTTAAGGAGCTGAAGCAGGAGCCAGGGGAGGGTGGAGCACTGCACACCCCTGCGGTGCCACAGTAACACACGAACTTCTTTGTGGGTCTCAGAAGTAGAGAAGGTGTTCCGAGGCAGAGCCCTGTCAGGGTTCCCAACCAGGATGCTGGTCTCCAGGTATTACTAAGGCAGTGACTGTCTGTGACCTCACATGCTTATTGTTTCTCACTTAGGACCTGTTTTCTCTTTCTATTCAGATTGAAATTTCCCAAGCTCACCTGCTGGTCTGTGTTCCACTGACCCGTCCACCCAGCATTTTCCACTGTGGCTCTGAGCCAGCAGTAGTGGAGGTACAGGAGTATGGTGTGGTGGCTGGGAAATTCGTGAAAGAGAAGGAGCAGGAAATCCAAA
>PVIY010044902.1:0-19415 GCA_004026745.1 Myrmecophaga tridactyla | reverse complement strand
GGGGGGGGGGGGGGGGGGGTGATGAGCTCTTAGTCCATGGGTTTCCTTCCCTAATCAATGCAAAATATTTCTTTCATATATAAATGGTGTGATCCCATTGGCATCTTGGCATCTTTCTACAACTTTTATTTGCTCGACCTTTTATTTGTGAGATTTATAGCTCTGCAAATGTGAGATAGGCCTGAGCCTCAGTTTTTCCATCTGTAAACTGGGAATGATAGTAACCCCATACCTGGGATTGCTGGGAGCCCCAAATGACTAGTGGATGCTGAGGTCTGGGGCCCAGGCTGGTGCCAGGTCAGACACAGGGAAGCAAGAGGCTCTGATTATTTCTGTCTCTTCTGAGCTGACTGTGCTGCCGTGGCTAATGCTTCTACGGGGCGTTCTCAGCGCCAGGCCCTGGCATGAGTTTTATAAATGTCAACTCATTAAATGTCACAACACCTTAAAAGAGGTGGACTGTTATGACCCCCCGTTTACTGTGGGGAAACTGAGGCCCAGGGAGATCACTCTGCTGAGCAGTGAGACAGGTGGTTTGAACCTAGGCAGGCTGGCTCCAGAGCTCACACTCATAACCACCACCCAGACCACCTCTCTAGGGCCTCCACTTTACAGACGGTGTCACTGAGCCTGGGCAGGGGCCGTGACTCAACCACGTCCAGCCCGTGGTCAGTGGCAGGGACTGGACTGGAACTCAGGGCTCCTGGCACCCAGCTGAGGACATTTTCCGCTTCTCCCCTCTAGCGAAGAGAAGACACACAATGTATGAACCTCATGGCAAGTCCACATGTCCTTACATTCCTGAGTTACACACATTCCTGAATTTACGTTGCTGGTAATGGTGATCATTTCCCGGTCACTTAACCATCCCCTCCACCGATGTCTACGTGTATCAATAATCAATAAGACAGTCCTTTTCCTCCCAGAGCAGTTGGGGGGTGGGATGGTAGGACACCAACCAAGTATTTTCTCATATGTAATGATGCACTGTGATACGTGCCCTGAAGGAGGGGTCCACGTGTGCCCTAGGAGTGGGTAATGGAAGGGGGGAGGTTCCTGAGCTTATTGGGGTGCAGGTGCCGGAAGGGAGGAAAGAGCTGAGATTTAAAGGGTGGGTTAGCAGTTCCTAAGTGAGGAAGGGAAGGGAAAAGTATTCCAGGCAAAGGGAATGGCAAGTGCAAAGGCACTGGGGTAGCACGGAGCACGGTGATTTGGAAGAAGTGAAAGGCATTCAGGGTGGCTGCAGTGCAGAAAGCCAGGAGAGCGTGGCCAAGACAAGGCTGAAACGGTCATCAGGAATGAGACCAGACCTTCCTGAACCTGACCCCACTCTTGCCACTTCTCTGTCCTGCCTCTACTGGGGTTCGCTCTGTGCTGGGCAGTGGCTGCGCGCATCTGGACCTGCTCCCCGCCTCCCCGCCTGCCCTGATCCTATCTCAGTCACCCCATTCAAGAGGTCAGTCTTGGTCACCGAGGACACAAGGTGGGTGAGGAGAAGGAGCTCATTGGATTCAAATGCTAGTCAAGCAGCTGTGTGATGTGGGCAGGGTGCTTGGCTTCTCTGAGCCTTCGGTCACTTGTTCGTCAAATAGGAAGAATCAGCCTTTCCTCTGGGTGCTGAGGATCAGCAGAGAGAAAAATGACACACTGGAGTTGCTCAGGCAGGAAAGCCTGGGGCCACGCGGGCAGATGCCCCGGAGAAGCCTCTCTCCGCCTGGAACATGCTTTGCTCTATTTCCCCGAGATTGAATCAGGGCGGGCAGGTGGGCAGGCCGCTAGCACAGGACCACTCCAGCCAAGGAGAACCTACAGAAGCATGGCTTGATAGAATGGCTCCTAGACAGGGTCAGCCTGAGTTCAAATCCTGGGCTCACCCTGAGGAGCTGCCTGTTCTTGTCTTATCTGCAAAATGGGTTGACAATAGCACCTGCTCCTGAGGCAATTACAAGGCTTTAATATACATAGTGGTTAGAGCAGGACCCTGCACAGTCAGTGTTCAGCAAGCATTTGCCAAACAAAACGTGGACACCACCACTTGTGTGGCCAGTAGGTGAGGGACAGCAAGAGATGTGCTGCTTCACTTCCTCTCAATAAAACTTCCAATTTCTGTACAGGGAAGGATAAGGAAGGCCCGTCTGCTGAGCCCTACTTTAGTCAAACCTCCCACCCTCAGGGTTAGACACAAACACAAAGGAATAGTGGGGTGTGGCGGGGTCACCTAAAGAGGTCAGGACCTGGCAGCCCCTCCCTACCTCCTGGCAGGCCCCCCCCCAGTCCAAATAGCAAAGGCAGACCTGGCTCCCCATCCCTTGGCAGCCCCCAACACACTTCAGCTTCTCCCAGTGGCCTCTTTACCTGCGACCAGCACTGGGTGCTGGCGAGGCAAGGCGAGGCTCAGCATGCAGGACAGGTGCAAAACTCCAACAAATAGTGACAAGCACCCACGCTGTGCCAAGCTCTGTGCTAGGCCCCAGGGCTACTGCGGTGACTGAAACACATGAGAATCCAGCCCCAACGGAGCACTTATTCCCTCGGTGAAGAGGAAACAATTAGCCCCAGCTGCCGATGAGGCCACTGAGTGTCAGAGAAGCCCCAGAAAGGGAATGGCAATGTGACTTGAGCAAGTCCCTGCCTTGGGTGGCCGTGCTCGGGGCCAGACTCGACTCAGGCTGCAGAGGACATTTGGAAAAACAGGGAAGTGTGATTCGAGCTGAAGGTTAAAAAGCGTGGGTCCATGAGAGGCTGCTGGTCCCTGGTTCTCCCCACCCCTGGCTCCCTGACAACTTGCTCCGCTCGCTCTGAGCCTTGACCCAGAAGGAAAATGACTGCATGTCTCACAGGAAAATAGCCTAGGGCAGCTGGACTGGCTGCTCAGAGAAAACCAAACAGCCTGGGTCTGCTTGGATCACAAGCAGGTGGGGTCAGGGCCTGGGGAGGGTCTAGAGGACAGGGTTGCAAAGCAAGACAGAGCAGGAGGGGCCAACCCTGGGCCCTCGGGACCCCTGGCCACAAAGTTGCTTCCATACTAAAATTGAGGAAACTGAGGCCTGGGGATGGCGGTGGGGATGTGACATACCCCGTAAAAGGAGCAGAAACTGGAAGCAAGAGCTCCTGACCTCTGTCAACTCTGGAAAAGCCATGTATGAGTCATCTACTGCTGCATAACAAATTGCCCTAAAACATTTAGCAGCTTAAAACAGCAATAAACATTTGTGATCTCTCACAGTTTCTGAGAGTCAGGAATTCAGAAGCTGCTTAACAGGGTAATTGGGGCTCGGTTTATTCACGTTGTTGCACTTGTACTTGTGTCACTTGGGGCGGGAGGATCTGCCCCCAAGCTGGCTCCCTCTCTGGCTGGCGAGCTGGTGCTGGCTGTGGCCCTCCACGGCGCCGCCTGAGGGTCCTCAGGGCATGACGGCCAGCTTGCCCCAGAGCTAGCGGTTCAAGAGAAGCCGGGCTGAAAGGACCTGGATATAGGAAGTCAGGCTCTATCATTTCTATGACACCCTATTGACCCTGACAGTGGGGAAGGGAAGGATGGGAAGGGGGTAGGCTATACGGGGGCTTAAATATCTCGAGGTGGGGCTCTAGGTGTTCTGTAGAGCTTCAAGGACTGGATTCAAACCCAGCCTCTGCCACTCGCACGCGACGTGACAGCCTCCTTTGTCCTCATCTGTGAAATGGGGACAGTGAGAGAGCCAAGGACTAAAGGCGACGTATTTGTAAGGCCTCAGTACCGCACCTGGCATCGAGTAGTGCCTCTGGCAATTGGGCAGACTTCGTGCAGCGATGAGGCCCGAGGCCTGCTCTGCTCACTGCCCTCTCTCCGGCACCCGGCCGAGATCCTGGCACCTCATATAGTCTGTGGAACAGATGCATGAGGGCTGAGACTGGGTCTTATTCACTTCTAGAACATTCCTCCTTCAGGTAGCCCAGGCTGGCTTCCTTCCTTCCTGAGGGCCTCCCTCTGCTTCTATCCTGTAAACGCTCCTCCAGGAGCGCCAATCTCTGCACATATTTCTTCCATTTTCTTTCCCACCTTTGACCAGTTGCCTTCCTGGCCTCTGTGGCCTCCACCCTCTCAGGGAGCTCCGCAGTGGCAGGGGCCAGGCCGGAGAAGTCCAAGCTTATCTCTAGCAATCATACTATTAACTCAGTGGCAATCTGGAGTCCCGTACATGAAACTGACCCATTTATTCTTTCAACAAATATTTATCGAGCACCTCATATGTGCCCAGCACGTGGGCTCAGGGGACACAATCGTGGACAAGGAAGGTGAACCCTACACCCCTGAGGTGGATGTTCCAGTGGGGGGAATGGGCAAGCAGCAAATAACTGACCACAGTAATTTCAGATGGCACAAATCGCCGTGAAGAAATCACGCTGGACGCTGTGACAGTCACGGTGGGTGGCCAAGGAATGTTTCTTGGAGGAGGTGACCTGAAAGTCAGAAGGAAGCGGACTAGGGTGCACGGGTGGTTCAGTGGTGGAATGTTTGCCATCCATGCGGGGACCCAGGTCCAATTCCCAGACCAAAAAAAAAGGAGGCTGATGGGAGCGCAGGGTGCTGCTGAGGTAGGGGGTGTAGATGCGTGTTAGGGGACAGGTGGACCTCTCTCTCTGGTTCCTGAGGCCCTCTCTGCAGACCCCCAGACCCCTCCTCCAAATGCAGCATGGGAAACACCAGACACAAGGGCACTTTGGCAGCAGCAGTCAGAGCAAAGTGTACGCAGCCTTAACCCCAACATTTCCACTTTTCAGGGTACACCTCACATGCAGCCTTGCACCAATGCTAAATGCCCAGGGTACAAGGAAGTCCCAGCGGCCCCGTTTGTGGTGGCAGTGGATTGGAAGCAACCTAGTAGTTTATCTGTAGGGGCCCAGATTCCATAATATTAGGAATATTATGCAGCTGTTAAAGCACTGTCGGCCAATCTCCAAAGTGTATTAAGTAAAAAGAAGCAAGGCGCAGGCAGGGGAGATAACGTTCTGATGGGATAAAAGGAGGGGGAAGGTGGCAGAACATGAAGTACTCACCACTGGTAGACACACAGAGTTTCTCTGGAAGAAAACCCAGAACTCCTGTGGTGAGCTGTGGGTTGGGGAGCCGTGGGCTGAAAGGGGTGGGAGGAGGTTTGTATTTTATTCTCCACCCTTTGATTCCTTGGAATTTTGAACAGTGTGCTTGCTAATACCACCCATTTGGAAAAAATTAAACTTGCAAAAATCTACTTTTAAATTAAAACACTCATGTAAAGCCATCCAAACTTGGACTTTTCAGATTTTACATGGGTCCGGACTGAACCCGGCCACTATCCACTGTGGGTGGCCTCAGCCAGGTCACTTCCCTGATCGAGGTCTCAGTTTCCCCATCTGTAAATGGGAATGAACTGGGTGGTCCCTGGGGGTATTCCCACCCATCCTCTGCTCCCCCTATTCCTTCCCACGTGGGCCCCCCGCCTTTGCTGGAGCCCTCTCCCCTTTCATCACCGGCCAGGCTCCAGTCCCCACCCCTCCTCCTTTCCCTGCCCCCCACGGGGCTGGGTTCAGCCTGTCAGGTTCCCCCTAAGTCCCACCCACCCCCAGTGCAGCTGTTTCCAAAGCAAAGGCATTTTCCTCCCAGAAAGAAATTTGCAAAGAAGCTTGGTTCATTCTAAGTGACAAGGGAGCCGGAGCAGAGGTGATGGGATGTGACTTGGGTGTCTGTGCGGCTCATGGGTTGGGGGCAGGGGGAGCCAGGACGGAGAACCCACACCAGGGGTGATGGTGGCTGTGACTCGGGGGACGGGGTGGGGCTGGGAGGCACGGGCGGATTCTAGGTGGAGACCACAGCCCTGCTGTGGGGCCGGAGAAAGGGGGCAGCGAGGGGCATGTCTGGACAACTACAAGGATGGAGTTCACAGACAGATGAAGCCGTTTGATCAAAATTATGCAGCACGAACATGCAGAGCTGGGACTAGAAACCAGGGTCCCCATCCGGGGTCCGTGCCACTCCACTCTCCCCACCGCTCCCTGCCGTTCTTGGGAGGTGGCCTGGGGAGGAGTCCTCAACCTTCCCTAACTTATAGGTTCGTTTTTGGTCTGGTTCAAGGAACAAGCCAGGGGCAGGGGACCTGGGAAATGGTTCAAGCAGGCAGAAGCTGGCAGTGGGGCCTGCCTGGCCTCTGGCCTCACTGGCAGGAGGGCTGAGCCCCAGGTCCTGCTCTGGGGGTGATGGGGAGGCTTCCACCCGTCCTGACCTCCTGGCCTTCAAACCCAGCAGGCCTGGCTATGAACTCAGTGTCTGCCATCAACCTTAGTGACTAAGGCAGGGTGACCCTATCTCTCTAAGCTCAGCCTCCCTACAGGGGCCAGGGGTGAGGAGTGAAAGAGAGACCCTTTCTAAGGCGTCCAAGCCCTCCTGGCACACAGCAGGGGGAACATACAGGGTTGCCAGGACAACCACCATCCTCCAGGAGGCCCCTACTTTTGCGCCCATCCCTGCTTCATGTCCAAGGAAATGGCCTGGTAAAGCCCCACCAGCAAAGGGCAGTGGGGCCAGGGGCCAGGACAAATGCGCCCTGTGCTGGGACAGAGCCTCCAGCTTCCCAAGGTGCCGCCCAACTCGGGCTGCAGGTGGAGATGCTGTGACAGATTAGCAGCAGCCCCAGACTTGGGTAGCTCATGTCTTCTCCATCCTAGGATGCTGGGCCATGCGGGAGGCCAACGACAGCAGTTTAACAGCAGCTGAAGTCACTGCAGCCCCACCAGGTGCCAGCACAGTCTCATCTAGTCCTACACCAGCCCCATGAGGGAGGCACCCTAACTGTCCCCGTTTTACAGACAAGGAAACTCAGGCTCAGAGAGAGGAGTCGAGGCTGAATGGGATCACAGACCCTCTCCAGGTCTGCAGAAAAAAAGTAGTATTCCTAGAGCAAGAAGAAGCTTCCAGAAGCTCTCAAGGGGGACAGCAGGGAAGACCGTGATGATTGCTGTGCACATGCCAGGTGCCACCCTGGTTCTTTGCCCAGGTGCCTCACCCCCTCTTTTGGCAGTAAGAAAACAGAGGTTTGGAGACAAACCATGAGGTCCCATGGCCAGTTAATGGAGAAATTGGGGTTCAAACTTAGAGTCTAGAGTTCTTATGATGGAATCCTTGCAGCCTCTGGAGGGGTCTCTGTTGGGCCTCACCCTCCTCTCACATCCCCCCACCCTCCAGGACAGACCAGGCCTCCAGGCGACGTCCTGCTGGCGGCAGTCCCCAAGGGCCCCACAAATGTCACGGGCGCCCCAGCCGCCTGCCCAGCTCAGCTCTGTCCATCTGGGGTCTTGGAGGTGGACCCCACGCCATCCCCACGCTGCCGGTCTCCCACGTGGCCCACCATCCTAGGACGGAGAAGCCACAAGCACTTGTACCAACAAGGCCCTTGGCTATGAGTGCCATGTGCATGATACTGCCTCCCTTCAGCCTCACCAAGTGGCACGGTTATCACCCCACGAAGGCCAGAAGGGAGGGCTGTGAGGCAGCTCAGGCCGAGATGTATTATCCCTGTAAATATAGTTCTTTCTCTTGCACTGCTATTGCATTTCCCAGTGACTGCACCTTAGAGCTTCTCAATGCAGTTTATTACCAAGCTATTTCTTTGGGGCAGTGGGGTTGAGTAAGGAGGGGGTTCCAATTCATTCGTTCAATTTCACAATATCCATGCAGCAACTATGGATTTCTCAACACCCTTCCAGGCATCCGAGTTCTTAGAGCTGATGTCCCACTGTGTGGAAGGGGCACCAGGGGGCTTGTGTCCTGGGCCCTGAGCCCCTCTGGCATCTAATGAAACTCAGGACCACCCCTCAGAAAAACGTTTTTAAAAACATAAAATTAAAGGCACGGTTTTACAAAGAAAATTTATAAACTGTAAATTGCATTGACATACAGATTCAAAAATATTTCTTAAAACGGATTTGTGATATGGTTATTTATTGCTTCTGATATTAAGACGATTAAGTAACAGGATTTTGTGGTGGCTCTAGTAGCTGTCATTATTTCGAGGGTAAACAATATGTTGGGGCGTCCACAACGCCTGGGACGAGACGGGAGTAGAGCTATGAGCCTGCACAGGCCTGCCAACAGCACCGCGGCAGCTTGTGGCCTACATTCACTGCTGTCGAAAAACTCCTTTCAGTTGGAGTTTAGTGGGGAAAGAGAATAGTTTTTTCCATCCAAGTCTACAGATTCTCTGAATTCATGCCACAGATTCCTCAGGATTCAGGGAACATCAGTTAAGAAAACCTAATTCATATATGTTGTTTTCATTTTACAGCCCATATCCCAGTAGGATATGCCCACTATTTATGTCATGTTAGTTTCTCATTTCTGGTTCTCCCAAGCTGAGTTTTCTGAGAGAAAATCATCTATTTTTTTTTTTAAACATTTTTTATTGTGAAATACGACATATATACAAAAAAGCAATAAACTGCAAAGTGCATTTTAACAAGTAGTTATAGGACAGGTTTCAAAGTTTGGTATGGGCTACAGTTCCATAATTTCAGGTTTTTCCTTCTCCAAGACACTGGAGACTAAAAAGAAATGTCAATATTCAGTAGTCATACTCATTTGTTGAATCTTAACTCCTCTGTTATAATTCCTCCTTCTTCTTTGATCCTTTGCCCAATCTTTAGGGATATTTGGGTCATGTCCATTCTAACTTATTTCAGGTTGAAAAAGGGATGTCGACATTATGGGATGAGGGATGGGACCAGCTGATGTTCTCGGAGAGGCTGGCACCTCTGGGTTTCAGGATTTATCTGACCTGGGAACCATCTGAAAGTTTTAGGTTTCTGAAAAGTAACAGTGTGTGCAACTTTTCATTTACTGTCTTTAAATATTACATTAATTATACCTGTCTACATTCTCATTCCATTTTCAAAATCCAAGTAATTTAGTAGTATGTAATGTGAAAAGATGTTCCTTCACCATCACACCCCCCACCACCCCCAGGGCTCCTCACCACCAAAGCAAATCATCATGGTTAATAATTTGCCTCTTCGAGGCCTTTATCTCTCTGTACATATTTGGATCTTTCTTGTACAAAATGGGCTCACACTGTAGGTTCTGCATTTTGTCTCTTTGGCTCAACAGTCTATCTGGCACATCTTTTCAGATCAACCCTCTAATGAAGCTACCCCTCGTTCTCCTGAACTCTCGTGTATAATCCATGATAACCCATGACACAGACGTACCAGAATTGAGAAGCCTACACGCATCGGTTCCTTAGCCAAGCCACTGGCCCCTCCCATGACTGTCTCAGGATTCCTCCCTAGCACCCGGGGAAGAGGAGCTATGATTACCCCCATTTTACAGAAGACGCTCAGACAAGTAGAGGCACCTGCCCAACCTGCTTACACAGCCACCAAGTTGAGAGTTGGGATTCAAATCCAGGCCCATCTGATAGCCGTTTACAAAATGCTTTTCCCAAATATGAACTACATTCACCATCTCCACGGAAGAGGCAAGCAGGGCAGGTCATTGACAGTGATCTACTTTTTTTTTGCGCCTCAGATCCACAGTCACACTCCCACCTGAGGCCCTTTACACTTCCTTGCCTTTCCCTCCAGCTAGAATTCCCTTCCTCTGGACTTGCCCACAGCTGGCTTCTGCTCATCCTCTCAGCTCATCTGACCTCCAGTGGGGCTAACTGGCCCCTAGCCCCGCTCATTACCGTGCCTTACGTTCCTCCTGGCACATCACTATCAGAATTTAACTGTTTTATTTAGTGGACACATCCTGGAATTGGGAAACTTGCCAGTTTTGTCCATTCCTCATTCCATCGTACTGAGAGTAGGACCTAGCACGTAGTAGGTGCTCAAGAAATAATTCCTGAATTAGTGAATGAAACGCAGTGGAGGAGGGGATTAGTTTAAAGAAACATTTAGCATTGCTGTATATATTTTTATCTGGGACATTTGATAGAACTTTGAGCTTGTGGGTTTTCATCAAGGTATAACTCACATACAGTAAAATTCATCCTTTGCACAATTCTGTGAGTTTTGACTGTATGAGTTTGTCAAAACCTATTGTGTAACCGCCACAATCATGGTAAAGAATATGACCATCACCCCAGAAAGCTCCCCAGGGCCCCTGGGCAATCAATCCCCACTCTTGCCTCCAGCCCCTGGCAACCACATATCTGATTTTTGTCCCTACATTTTTGGTCTTTTCCAGAAAGTCATATAAATGGGATTCTACAATGTGTAGGACCTCAAGTCTGGCATATTATATTTGAGATTCACCACGTAACTGCACACACCAATACTTCATTCCTATTTAATGCTGAGTAAATCCCATTGGATGGATGAACATATTGTTCACCAGTCACAGTTCTTTTAATGTAAATAATGCAAGAGAAAAACAGGTTCAAGCAGCTCTCCTCGGCCGCTGAGAACACTCATCCACAGATACTTGTCTGTTGTCTGTCTGTCCAGAATCCACTTCCTCCCCCAGCCCCACCCAGTCAAAACTCCTTTCTTTTCCTTCATATGCCTTTTCATATGCCCCCTCTCGGACAAAGAGCAGGGCTCACTGTCCCCATGTCACAGATTTGGAAAATGAGGCTCAGAGTCATGTAGCGATTCTCCAAGAACCCACAACTGGAGCGTAGCAGAGTCAGAATTCGAACCCGGGGCAGAATTCAAACCTGGGGTTGAGGCAGGGCGCGGTAGTCCACAGGCCAAAGCTCAGCTTCTCTGAAGGCTGGTAAGGTAGTGGGGGGGGCTCAGCTCATTCCCCACCTCAGGCCTGAGAAGTTGCCAGCATGAGAGTGATGGAGATGGGGCAGGTCCAATCCTGGGGTGGGGGTGGGGGTGGGGGTGGGGGTGGGGGTGGCTGGAGACCCATCCTGGTTGGTTTCTCCTCCGCGATCCTTCCCTGCCCCTCCGGCGGGTGCCTGAGCCCTGACCCAGCCCCAGCCCCCACCACACAGACCAATGTTAGTTGCCAGACACCAGCCCGGTCAAACTGGGCCCATCTGGCCTGGATTATCCCTCCCGGGACCCATGCTGGTGGGCGGGTGTGGCAAATTGGGTGATGGGCCCCAGCTGTGGGTAGCTTCTGCCCCACCCTTGCAACCACAGGACAAGTTGGGGACAAGTGGGGGTGCTTAGGGAGCTCTGGCCAGTCAAGAGGACCCCAAACCCACCCTGAGCCCTCTGGTCAGCTCTGCAGACTTGGAGACCTGGAGGAGCCAGGTGCCCGAGGTCACCTCGTAGTCACTTTCTGAGCCTCAATCTGTCCATCTGCAAATGAGAGGCTTGGAGGAGATGCCTGTGAAGGTCTCACCTCAGCGATGAGCTTGCTGTCTCGTGGCCTCGGGATTCAGGAAGTCCACATTTTAAACCAGGTTCCAGCAAGTTCTTGACTCATGGGAAGGTCCCAGGCCAGCTTCAGTATAACCCTGCTACCCCTCATCCACCCTGGTGGATGAGAGAGAAGCCATTGGTAGCTGATAGAGGAAGGCTGGTCCCAAATTAACCATGTAGAGGAATGGGGGGTGGGGGAGGGAAGCTCCCATGGGTGATTCTAAGCAGCAGCCAGGGTTGGGAACCACTGCCTGTGGTTTCTTATCTGTTTTTCTTATTGTCCATCCCCCTGCCCCCAACCCCCACCCCCCACCAGCAGACAGGAAGCTTCTTTGGAGAAAGCACCATGGACTCTGATTTCTCTTTCCCCTGAGCCTCCTGAGGGCTCCTGGAACAAAGCATGGCACAAAGCAGGTGTTCCATAACTGCTTATTTTTTATAACCAAACGTTTACTACCATGAGCCTCATTTAACCCTCATGTAGGTTATGGTACTATTATCAGTCAGTTTAGGGGTGGGTTGAGGCCAGAGAGGTCAAATAACTTCCCTGAGAACACACAGCTAGCAGGTGGAGGAGTCAGGATGCAAACGTGGGGATGGTGGCACAGGGGGAGTGAAAGAGCCTTGACCTTCCAAGGGAAGTCCCTCTTCTAACTTCACAGTCATGTCTGTGTCCCCTCTAGACCAGGACCCCCGAGGAAAAGAATTTGGTGTCTCCTCCCTCCCTGTGTCTCCGGGGCACACAGAAAGTGTTCGGTAAATGCTAGTTAAATGAACTGAATCCTCCAAGCTCAGATGCAACAGTTTAATTGCTTCCTGCCTCCAGGAGTCTCCGAGCGACGGGGGGTGAGGGGGTGGGGGCGTGGGAGGTGGGTGAGGCAGGTGGACTCGAGTGAGGAGAAATCACTCGTTTATCCCCTCGACAATCAGCACTAAACGTTTGTTTCAAGCGAGCATTGGGGGCTTTGGTCTCTATCATAATGACGATACTTGCAACAGAAAGCAGAGTGGGAGGGTAATACGATTCACATGTTAAAATGAGAGTCCAGGCTGCGGGGAAGGGGTTGGAGTGGCCGGTGGGCGGCCCCATGGAGACGATGGTCACATGAAGCATGAGGCTGGAGCTATGGCGAGCAGAATTTACTAGTGGTTTGAGTGTGATGGGCAGAAGCATCACCATTTCCATCATGGACATGGTAGGCTTGCGATGCTCGTCGGGTGCCCACGCGGAGATGTCATGTGGGCAGGACATGCAGGGGACAATTTCGAGTGGGAGGTGAAGACGGGGGCACTGTCTGCATAGGGATAACGTGAAAGTCCTAGGATGGACGCAAGCACCTGGGGCACAGGCCCGAACATGTTTGGGGTCCAAACCCTCTGATATCTGGTGATGCTTATGGAGGCCGCTTCAGGATGATGCTTTATACACATAAAATAAAAGTATAAGCATGCCCAATAATACAGAAATGGAAATCAAAATACTAAAAGTCAACTCTGTGATAGAGTTGTAACTTTAAACAAGATCCAGCAGTGGGTTGGATAATTTCCATAATGCCGAAGTAATGGTGAGTAAAAATAGTGTTTCAAGGTACTTGTGTTGTGCTGAAGTCCCGGGATCTGCTGAAACTGCTGGGGCTTGTGGCCTGAGTTTATAGCAGAAGGAAAGGTTAAATTTGAACTACGGGTTATTTAGACCAGAGATGTCTTTTTTACTCACCCGAGTTCCTGGACCCCCTGAATTCTCGTCCCAGACCCCATGGCCCCCTCGGTGCAGGGAGTGAAGCAGGAGTCAGAGGAGGGGGCCGGGGAGGTCAGGGGAGACCCGGGAGAGGCGGCGTCGGAAGCGCACCGGGAAGCAGGGAGTGGCCGCCTGGACTGACGGCCGCTGGGCCTCCAAGGAAGACGCCACCGTCGGGTCCCTAGAATTCGAGTCCAGAAGGGCCCTGGCGGCTGGTTAAAGAATAAAGGGGAGCATCAGGGCTGGAGCCCCACGACTCAGGGTTGCTCAGGGGGCTCCCCCTTTATGGGTCATATTTTTTCTTGAGAGTGGTAAATACACAGATTTTCATTACATTTTTTTCTTTATATTATTCTTAATATGCTTTTGTCTGTATATAATACACCATACCAAAATTGTTCATGATTTTTTTTAAAAAAAGTGGAGGCGAGAAATGGAGACAATTTGTTGAAGAGGTGTGCTGTGAGGGGAGCGAGGAACTGGGGAATCAACTGGAGGCGGGCGTGGGGGCTGAGGTTTGGTTTTTTTAATTTTAAGATGGGGGCTGTTTAATTTTAACATGGAACACATGTGTGGGTTGCAGGGGTCAGTGGGTGGGGGGCTGATAATGCAGGGGAGGGAGGACAGGAACAAAGGGACAAAGTCCTCAAGAAGCTCTGAGGGGCTTGTCTCTCTGGCCCGCCTTTCCTTCTGTGGTCTCTAAGCCAGTGGGTCTCGAACTTGATCATGCATCAGATTCACCTGCAGGGCTTGTTAAGGCATCTTGAGCGCTAACAGCAATCCTGCTCAAACCCTTCCAAAAATGTGAAGGGAGGGAACACTCTCTAACTCATTCTATGAGGCCAACATCACCCTAATACAAAAGCCAGCTAAAAAGATCCAAAGAAAATTACAAACCAATATCCTTTATGAATAGATACAAAAATCCTCAGCAAAAATACTAGCAAACTGAATCCAACAGCATATTAAGATAATTACATACCATGACCAAAGGTGTATAATCAAAATGGGGTTTTATCCCAGGTAAGTAAGGGTGGTTTAACACAAGCAAATCAATTAATGTAATATACCGCATCAATAAAACAAAGCAGGGGAAAACGACCATCTCAATTGACGCAGAAAAGGCATTTGACAAAATCCAGCAGCCCTTCTTGAGAAAAATACTTAAAAACCTAGGAATAGAAGGAAATTCCTCAACACGATAACGGACATATTATGAGAAAATCACATCTAATGACAAACTCAACGATGAGATCGAAAACTTTCCCTCTGAGATCAGGAATAAGACAAGGATGCCCACTGTCACCACTGTTATTCAACATTGTACTGAAGTGTTTTTTTTTTTCAATCTTTTTTTTTTTTTTAATTTGCATATGGGCAGGAGGCACCAGGGATCGAACTCCAGACCTCCAGCACGGCAGGTGGGAGCTCTGCCTGCTGAGCCACGGCAGCCGCCCTGTACTGAAGTTTTACCCAGAGCAGTTAAGCAAGAAAAAGAAAAGAAAGAAGTAAAACTATCCCTATTTGCAGATGACATGATCATATATATAGAAAACATGATCATATATATAGAAAACATCTGAATTGAAAAGGAAGAAGTAAAACTATCCCTATTTGCAGATGACATGATCATATATATAGCAAATCCTAAAACATCCACAACAAAACTACTAGAGGTAATAAAAGAATTCAGCAAAGTGGTGGGCTACAAGATCAACATGCAAAAATCAGCAGTGTTTCTATACACTATTGTGCTGGTCTGACTCTATGGTGGACCCCAGAAAAGCCATGCCCTTTGATCCTCATTCATTCAATATTGCTGGGTTGGAGCATTCTGATTGATTCCATGAAGATGTGACCCACCCAGTTGTGGTAACTTTTGATTAGATGATTTCCATGGAGGTGTGTCTCCACCCACTGAAGGTGGAGTTGTTTGCTGGAATCCTTTAAAAGAGGAAACATTTTGGAGAGAGTCTCTTTTGGTAGAGCCACGAGAAAGCCAGCAGACACCACCATGTTCGCCATGTGCCCTTACAGCTGAGAGAGAAACATTGAACATCGTTGGCCTTCTTGAACCAAGGTATCGTTCCCCGGATGCCTTAAATTGGACATGTCTATGGACTTGTTTTAGTTGAGACATTTTCTCGGCCTTGAAACTGTAAACTAGCAATTCATTAAATTCCCCCTTTTAAAAATCATTCTGTTTCTGGCATATTGCATTCCGGCAGCTAGCAAACTAGAACAACTATCAATGGACTCTCTAAGGATGAAATCAAGAAAAAATTCTATTTACAATAGCAACTAAAAGCATAAAATATCTAGGAATAAATTTAACCAAGGATGAAAAGGACTTATATACAGAAAACCATAAAACTTTACTAAAAGAAATCAAAAACCTAAATAATCAAAAGGACATTCTATGTTCATGGATTGGAAGACTAAATATTATTAAGATGTCAATCCTATCCAAAACAATGTGCAGATTCATTATAATCCCAAAATTCCAACAGACTTCTTAGCAGAAATGAAAAACCCAGTCATCAAATTTATATGGATGAAAGGGGCTCTGAATAGCAAAAACCATTTTGAAAAAGAAGGACAACGTTGGGGGACTCATACGTCCTGATTTTAAAATGTATTACAAAGCTACAGCAATCAAAATAGCATGGTGGGTGGTGCGACGGTGGCCCAGTGGCAGAATTCTCACCTGTCATGCCGAGACCCAGGTTCGATTCCTGGTGCCTGCCCATGCCAAAACAAAACAAAATAATATAGCATGGTACTGGCCCAAGGACAGACACACACAGACCATTGGAATGAGATTGAGAGTTCATAAATAAACCCTCACGTTGATGGTCAATTGATTTTTCTGGGGTTTTTTGGGGGGAGGGGCTTGGGCAGGCACCAGGAATCAAACCCGGGTCTCCAGCATGGCAGGCGAGAACGCTGTCTGTTGAACCACCGTGGCCCACTCCCAATTGATTTTTGACAAGTGTGCCTACTCCACTTGATTGGGGAAGGAATAGTCTCTTCAACAAATGGTGCTGGTAAAACTGGATGTCCTTATGCAAAAGAATGAAGGTTGACTCCTACATCACACCACATACAAAAATCAACTAAAAATGGATCAAAGACCTAAATATAAAAACCAAATCTATAAAACTCTTAGAAGAAAACATAAGGGAACTTCTTCAGGGCCTCATTGTTAGACAATGGTTTCTTAGACTTTACACCAAAAAATAAACAAAAAATAAAATAAATAATAGATAAATGGGACTTCATCAAAATTAAAAGCTTTCGTGCATCAAAGGACTTCATCGTGAAAATAAAAAGGCAACCTACAGAATGGGAGAAAATATTTGGAAACCACGTATCAAATAAAGGTTTACTATCCAGTATATATTAGGAAATTCTACAACTCAACAACAAAAAGACAAACAATCCAATTAAAAATAGGGCAAAAGACTTAATAGACATTTCTCAAAAGAAGGTACACAAATGGCCAATAAACACATGAAAAGATGTGTTTATTAGCCATTAGGAAAGTGTAAATCAAAACCACAGTGAGATACCATTTCACACCCACTAGAAAGGCTAATATTTAAAAAATCAAAAACAAGTGTTGGAGAGGATGTGGAGGAATAGGAATGCTTGTTCATTATTAGTGGGAATGTGAAACTGTGGAAAACATTTTGGCAATTCCTCAGAAATTTAAGCATAGAATTACCATATGGCCTGATGATCCAAATTCTAGGAATATACCCCAAAGAATTGAAAGCAGGGACTCAACCAAGTATTTGCACACCTATGTTCATATTGGCATTGCTCACAATTGCAAAAAGGTGGAAGCAGCATTAGTGGCCATAACAGATGAATGGATGAACAAAATATGATCTACACATACAATAGGAATATTACTCAGCCCTGAAAAGGAATGAACTTCTGATACATGTGACAACATATATGAATCTTGAAGACTTCACGTTGAGTGAAATAAGCTAGGCACAAAAGGACAAATATTAATATGATTTCCCTCATATGAAAATAATTAGAATAAGTAAATTGATAGAGTCAGAAGCTAGAACACAGGTACCAGGGCTGGGGTGTGGCTTTAGGAATGAGAAGTTAATGTATAGTTGGAACAGAGCTTCTGTTTGGGGTAATGGAAAAATTTTGATAATGGATGATATCATGGTAGCCTGACATTGTGAATGTAATTAAGAGCACCAAATTATTTTTTGAATGTGGTTAAAAGGGGATAATTTAGGTTATTTACATGTATATTAATAGAATAAAGATAATTTAGATTGTGATGTACTTTGAAATTTTTGCTTTTGTGTATATATGTTGTTTTTCACGAAAAAAGAAGAAAAGAGAAGGAGTGTAACAGAGAAGATAGGATTTAACGTGTGAGTATGACTGTTGAATCATTATATTGATATTTCTTTCGGTCTCCGGTGTCTTAGAGCAGCTAGAAGAAAAAATGAAAAATCATACAACTGTAACACATACCAAACGTTAAATCTGTTCTATAGCTACTTGCTAAAATGTACTTGGAAATTTATTGCTTTTTTGTATATATGTTGTATATCACAATTTAAAAAAACGTTAAAAAAAAGAAAAAAGAATTTGGAAACCATGTACAACACAGTGAACCCTAATAAATTATGAACTATAATTAATAGTATAATTATAATATCATTTCATTGATTGTAACAAAGTTACCACACTAATACAAAGTCTTAATAAGGACAACTGTGTGTGTGAGGAGGGTCATGGGAACTCTGAATTTGCTGCATGATTTTACTCTAAACTTGCAACTTGGCTAATAAAAAAAAATTAAAAACCGCCAGAGTTTCTGATTCAGTAGGTCTGGGGTGAGACCTGGAAATTTGCATGTCTAATAAGCTCCTAGGTGTTGCCAATCCACGGACCACACTTTGAGAACCACTGCTCTATCAATACAAGCCACCCACCTGCTACCCCACCCAACCTTTCTCTACAATGGAATGTGCTCCTTCGAAAGCACTCCAGGGGGAGAAAGAGAGTTGTGATGGAATCGGGGAGAAGAGATGAAGGATGAAGTGGGCAGAGCCTGGCTCCCCAGTTGAGGTCACTACCTCTCTTTGGGGAGCACTTGTCTCCCCAGGGACCCTGGGAGCTGCCCTGTGTGACCTTCTGGCCCCCTTGGAAGATTGAGCAGGAGAGCAAGGGAAGGAGCCGAGGATGGGGATGGGGTGGTGGCAAGAGGCCAGCGCATGTGCAGCATGGAGTGGAAGTAGCGGAGGGGAGCAGGAGCTTTATCCGTGGGCCCTGAGCCTGAGAAAAACACTGCTCACCTTTGTCACATGATCCTGGCTTCTCGCCTGACCAACTGCTGCTCCTGGAAAGAGTGCAGCCCTGGAAAAGAAATGCACATTAGCACGTCAGACCCCAGAATATCAGAGCAAGAAAAGCTTTGGAGATTGATGAGTCTTGCCTATTTGCAGATGGAAAATCTGGGCACCAGAAAATATAAAGTACAGCTTGTCAGATGGACCTGCAGACTCTTGTATGGGAAGAAAATGTGTCTCCTCCCCCTGTTGGTTGGCTCACTCCCAGGAAGCTGGTCAGTGGGCATGAAATTGGAGGCAATACTCTGAGCCCTGCTACTCCCTTTTATCATCGATTCATTCAACAAATATATATTGAGCATCTACTATGCACCAAGCACCATAGTAGACACAGATAATGTGGTGAGCAAGACCAAGTGCCTTGCTTCATAGAATTGACATGCTAGAGGATGAGGCAAACAATCAACATATATATATAGTCAAGTCAGGGAATGATAATTGGAGTGAACACGTGGCTATCTGGGGGAAGAATGTTCTAGGCAGAGGAAACAGCATGTGCAAAGGCCCAGAGATTGGCAGGTGCTTGCTGCGTTGAAGAGTTGTCATAGAGGCCGGTGCACCTGGAATGGAGTGAGCAAAGGAGGAACAAGTAGGAGAGGAAGTCAGAGTGGCAGCAGGGGGCCAGGTCAGGAAGGAACACGCAGACACGGGGAGGGCTGTGACTGGTCCTCTGAGTGAGGTGGGAGCCCTGGGAAGGCTTTGAGCAGAAAAGGAATGTGACTTGAATTCAGTAGGACAGCCTCCCACTGGCTGCCTAGGGAAGATGGACGGTGTGTGGGGCCAGGGTGGAGGCAGAGAGGCCAGGCAAGAGGCTGCAGGAGAACCCAGGTGAGAGGTGATAGGGGTCTTGCCTGACAGGTTCCCAGGTAGCAAGGCCTCCCTGGTTGGGTTACGCTCTTCCGGGGAGATGCTAGAAGGGCCAGGAGGCTTCCCCCCAGCTCCTGCCCCATGAT
>PVIY010044901.1:0-19425 GCA_004026745.1 Myrmecophaga tridactyla | reverse complement strand
CTTGGGTTTGTGTTAAAGGTCTCCTTTGGCACTTGGTTTGTCAGTAAACCCAGCCAAACCAAGGCCAGTACCTAACTCGGGGGTGCATTCTTTTTCAGAAATTTGTTAGAGGCTGGGCAGAGAAGTAGCTTGCCAGAGGGCACTTTCCTAGTCTTCCCAGAAGATGGAACTCGAGCTTCCTCCTCCCCACAATCTCACCTCTCCCCAGCTGTGGCACTTGGGCAGGGTGCAGACCAGGTGAAAATCTAGTCAAGGCCATAAGCTGCAACTGTGTAGATTGAATTGAAGCAGTGGGACCCAGAGTGTCTCTCTCCCCAGCCAGTCGTCAGATCAGCTCTGTTCTGCATCCCCTCTCCTCCTGAGGGGAGAGCTTCCCAGGCTCCCCCAAGTCCAGGCATCCACAGTGGCCTACTGCAGGGATGGGGGTTAGGCACTGGGCACTGCAGCAGGGTCTCTGTATGTGGGTAAAACGTATCTACTGGCTCCTGGGTTCCCACACAGGAACGCTAGTCTGCAGGTCTGGGAGGATTGCCTCCCCCACTTCTCCAAAGCTGGGGTGCGGCACTTTTCAGCTGAACCTTAGGGCTGTATGTGATTGAGTACACTCACCCCAATTTCTCAGTTGTAGTTCCTCGGCTTTTCCCCAGGTCTTCCTTATATAACGCAGAGGTCCTTCTCTGGTCACCTGGACTCTGGAACTTCCTCTTTGGTAGTTTTCTGCCAGTTCTGCAGTTGTCTTATGGTGGAAGAATGCGTTCTGCCTATCTTACTCTGCCATCTTCCTGCCTTACCTGTTATATGGTTTTATACATGTCGACCTAGAGATTAATGATAGTTAATGACTTTTTAAATTATCATTAGAGCACAAGGAAGACCTCTGGCAATATCACTTAAAATAAAATGTCAAATTTTCACAGGAATTTGTCCCCAAATAATATTCTTCTATGATCTTATTACATTAAATTCTTTACAATGCAAAAGCATTTTAATGTGTTAACTACAACTAATACACAAGTGAATTGTTTTCTAAAATTTACTATGTTTTATATTTTTGGTTTTTTATTTCCATTATTCATTCTTTCATATGTTCATTATTCCATTTTTCATTTTTAAGCATATTTGGAATGCTAGGAACCATTCTAGTTGTTTTCAAACACTTCCTCTCATTTAAGGAGCCTTTATAATCTGCCTAAATGAGGAAACTGAAACTTATCAATACTCTTATGGACCCACGCTCAGGACTTCTAACTCTGTGCCTAAGATTCTTTCCCTTATATCATGCCACCATCATATAGAATTCAATTATTCCTATTAGCTTCTTTTTATGGCTACAAACTACATACCAAACAACAATTTGGATAGATAGTATGGTAGACTTGGAAAGTATTTATTCATTCAACAAGTTTTAAATGTCTACTATTTAAAATGCACTATTTTAGACACTAAGCAAACGGAACATTGCCACTGAGCTCATGAGTATTTGATTCCAGTGAGGGAGACAATTCTAGATGTATATACAAGCTGAGCAGACAGACAAGATTCTCCTTTAGGTAGGATTGTCAGGAAAGACCACTTTGAAGATGTGATTAATTCAGCACAGAGCTGAATGGTATAAAAGAGTTAGCCATGCAGATATGGAGGCGGAGGTGATGTCAAGTGCTACAGAGCTGAGAGGGAAAGATGGTTGATGGGCTTGAGGAGTAACAAGAGGTCACTGTGCTGGAACTCCTTGTGCAAGTGGTAGAGTGAAAGAGTTGAAGAGCAAGAAGAAATCACACAGTGCTTTGCAATCCATTATAAGGACTTTGGGTTTTATTAAATCTGAAGGGAAACCACTCAAGTGTTGAAAAGAAGTGTGGCATGCATGATCAGATTTACATTTTAAACAGATTTTTTTCTGATTGAAATAGAGATAACCCTTTTTTTCCTTCTGATCTCCAAGTACAAAGAAAAAAAGCAAAATGGCATTTCCATCATGACCACTATTTATTAACACTGTCCAATAGCTTGGCTTTAGGAGAAGCATTTCACACAAATACTCATTTAATCTTTGCATAAACTCTGTGAAATAGGGCTGAGGCTGAAAGAAGTTAGGCAAGTTCTGCAAGCTTTCATGTCTGAAAGTGGTAAGGCGAAGAATTGAAAATTGACCTTCCTGCATCCAAAGTCAATGCCATTGATGACCAAATAAAAATAATTTACACTGACATATACAGTCACCCACACATCAGTTAAGAAAAGTAAATATTATGATTATAGCTAAATTATATTATTTAGGATATAATTTAGGTATTCAATGAAGAGAAATAATGCATAAATTGTCTCCACTCCTGTTGAGCTTCTGTGAAACCCTTCATAACTTAATAAGACACTGAAAAGATGCCACAGCTTTCAAGTTAAAGTTTTGGCATTTCTAAGTGTAAATCTCTGCAGAATAAATCCCCAGAACAGTCTATCCTCGTCAGTGCAATTTGTCTTCTAAGATAGTGTCAATTCACAAAAAGGCAGCAATCTTATTTTCTTTCGGGTTGCTAATGGGTGAAATGAGCACTGGTTCTATCATGTGTGTGGTAGGTGGGGGGTGCTGAATCAAGGGGACAGACCCAGTCTCGCCCTCAGTCACGCACAGTATAACTAACTAAACACATAGCAAGAGGCTCCACCTATGACTTCCTTTGGAAAACAAATTAGAGTGCAGCATGTCTCAGAATAGAACATATATAAAAGCCAGTATAAGCACACCTATAAATAGCAGCAGTTCAGTCTGAAACTGAGAAAATATGGAAGGTTATCGCTGAGAAGAATAGGAGAATATGCAAACAATTTTGGTTTTTTGAGTATGATGAGTGCTAATTAGATAAATCTTGGCATATGTTGTCAGAGTTAAAGTGAATATTGGCTCTCTTCCCTGATTCTAGCACCAAAAAAAAGAGTTCACCTGTAATATGTAACAGTCTCAAATACATTGACTCTGGGTAACTTCTCTGCATGATTGCTCAATATCATGAAATAAATGTATTCTTGGATAAGGGATTTGTATTGTCACTAGATGGGTTTAACAAGCACATAAGCCCTGAGGACCTTAGAGAACTACTAGAAAATTTAATTGGAACTTACATGAACTAACCACTGCCAAGAGTACAGCATCCATAAAATGATCACATTTGCTGGTTGTCTTCTGAAGCAACTAATACCCCCTCTGTTGTATTTTAGGCAATCAGTGCAAATATGTCCCAATGTTCTTGTGGAAGTTAGGTTCAAGTATCAAATTGGCCAGGTGTTGGTGCCTAGTTCTGTTGCTGTGGATTTGAATCATTAGCTTGTGAAACTCATCTATGGCTGATTATACGAGTGCCTTCCTCATTGAGTGATGTTTAATTTGATTCATGGGAAGCTTAAAAGAGAGCTCAGTGCAGCACAGCCCAAGCAGCTCAGCATACCTCATCTCAGCACTCGCAGCTCAGCCCAGACCTTTGAGGATGCAGAAAGGATCACCCTGGGGAAAGCTGTTGGAACCCAGAAGCCTGGAGAGATGGCCACCAGAGATCACCTTGTGCCTTCCTGTGTAAGAGAGAACCTCAGATGAAAGTTAGCTACCTTTCCTCTGAAGAACTATACATTTTAACTAAATAAATCCCCTTTTATTAAAAGCCAATCCATCTTTGGTGTGTTGCATTCTGGCAGCTTTGGCAGACTAGAACAGTTCTCTATATTTTATCAATAATGAAGACGAGTAAAATAATACTGTGATCTTGAAAATGAATATTACGAGTGTCAAGACATTATGATACTTTTTTCAGTCTTGGCAGTACCAAATGCTGGAGGTTGGTAAAAAGGTCACAGAGTGGCTCTGCACACCAGGTCTCAAGTTTAAGTCACACGTCTCCCACACATTCACACAGGCACATGGGTATTCTGTTCCCCCTAGTGCAATCAAGATGATTTGTTATATGCTGATAGTTCCTTTGGGAGCAATATAAAAAAAAAATTCATTTCAAATGAGTTTTCCCTATACCATCTCAGGCATCAATTTTGCTATGGTTCAAATTGTATTCAAAAAATTCATACTAGTCAAATCAAAATAGAAGACACATCTGCTGCAGTGAGCACTGGGAAGGTGAAATGTATTAATATGTTTGATGGCACATAGGAATTATTTTCAGAGCACCCATGACTTTGACTTGTAGCTGCATAACTCCACTTTCTGCCTACATCATCATATGGCTTTCTTTCCTCTATTTCTTCTTTTATGCCAGTCTTCTCTTATAAGGGCTCTTGTCATTGGACTTAGGCTGCATCTGGTTAACACAGGATGAACTCATCTTGAGATCTTTAACTTAATTACATCAGCAAAGTTGGGTTTTCCAAATAAGATGACAGGCACAGGTATGGGGGTTGGGACTTGGGCAAATTTTCTGGGAGGCCACAATTAAATGGACTACAATTAGCAAGGTAGTACCAATATAACTTCTGTACCAGCTCTAGGTAGGTTCCTTTCAATATTCTGTTTAAAATGATTAGGAAAGAATCTTGTACACAGAATTCTAGGGAATAAACAATGGTTTTCATCCAAGGGCTGGAACTACTTATGACTTTCACATTGGGATAAAGCACTTTTCAAGCATGTCAAATTTGATTAGAAAATTTCTGAAATTGTTGGGTTATGTTCCATTTTAAAAAATATATTTCTAGTTTATTTTATTTTATTCATTCCATTTTATTTTATTGTTTTGCATATAACAATATGGAATAAATTCCCACTTCATTTTATTTAATTCATTTTATTTTATTGTTTTGCATATAACAATATGTCTCTAAATCTGCTAATATAATTTTTTATTTTTTATTGTACAGAAACATTTCTCAGGGAACCTTCAATCAATCAGAATTTTTTAAGTTAAGAAGGAAGTTAACAGGTAAGAACAATATAGCCATTGCCATGGTAAAAGGATAACTTTCATATTGTCAACAGTAAAACAAATCGATAAAAAGTCAGAGAAGAAGCAAAATAGGAAAAACAGTTTGATGTGAGCAGCAAACAGACAATGTGAAAGGAAATTATAGTAACTAATGATTTTCAAAGAATCAGCAAATTCACAGTTTAATGATTTGGCTAGAAGTGTGGATGGCTGCAGCACTGTAGCCCCTTTCTGGGACAGCCCTGAAGGACAATTTAAAGGGAAATTTTTCCAGACGGCAGACCTTCAAGTACTCTACCCTATTGCTCATTTTCACTTTGAAGGAGAAACGGTCAGAGGTGCATTTATATAGTGATCCGTGGATTGTGGCCAATGGTTCGGCTTGATGGTCAAGGATTTAAATGAAACCTTGTCAGAAAATTGATAACAAGGAAATATGGGGGATAAGTATGTGGATAGACTTTTTTGAATGGGCAGAAAACAAGAAGATATCTGTGTCCTGTGTGAATGCTCACCTGAAGGTAACCTCAGCAGAGGAGGATTTTGGGTGATGCAACAGTAAGTTTTTAAATATAATCTTAAAACCATAAGCAAGCTGGAAATTGTTGTAGTAGCCTTTAATTGTAACCTTAAAATACCCTTTAAATGTAACTTTAAACCTGTAAGCAAACTGTGAATCTGACCTGAATAAGCTTTCATCTATTGCCCCCTGCTTTAGTTTGTAAAAGCTGCGGGAATGCAATATACCAGAAATAGAATGACTTTTAAAAAGGAGAATTTATTCAGTTGCTAATTTATAGTTCTAAAGCTATGAAAATGTCCAAATTAAGGTATTCAGGGAACGGCAAATGGTCCAGAACACCTCTGTCAGCTGGAAAGGCACATGGCAGCAATCTACTTGTTTTCTCTCCTGGATTCTCATTTCCTACAGATTCCCCAGGGGTGTCCTTCTTCCGCATGTCCAAAGATCTCTGGCTGTATGGGTTCTCTCTGCTGTCTTGGCTCTCAAGCTTTTTCCAAAAAATGGTTACCTTTTAAAGGGCTCCAAAAAGCAACCCCACCTTGAATGAATGGAGACACATCTCCATGGAAACCATCTAATCAAAAGCTACCACCCACAATTGGAAAGCACTGGGGGCACTGGTGAGAGAAGGCCAAGCTCACCATGGAGGACTGTCACCAGACCTGAAGTCAATGCAGCAGATGTGGAGAATGATGAGACCTACTGATGTCCCTCATACACATATGGAAGCCATCTGAAAAGAAAGCTGAAGTACCAGAATGGTGGACTGAATTCTGGACGTCCTGTCACTCTACCTCATTTCAAATGAGTTTTCCCTATACCATCTCAGGCATCAATTTTGCTATGGTTCAAATTGTATTCACAAAATCCATACTAGTCAAATCAAAATAGAAGACACATCTGCTGCAGTGAACACTGGGAAGGTGAAATGTATTCACTGAAGAAAAGGTGAAGAAAGGAACTCTGTAAAGAAACCATCAGATTTGTTAAGGACATACTTCATAATCTATAAGTGTGACTGTAAAACCATCCAGCCATTTGGCAGCCTTTATGATGTCACACCTGTCACTTAAAGAGACAGGTAAAGGGTCTTAAATTTTTTCTAATAGAAAGATGTGCTACACTGTATTATAATAAGTATACTCTGTTATATTCAACAAAGTTAAATCCAACTTCAAAATTATCCATTAAATTTACACCTTCACGTATCACAAATTTTAACGTTGAAAAGCATCCAGTTAAACTAGATGTGACAGTTAAACCAAGTGAGAGCATGATAATCCATCTGTTGTAATGTGGTTTTGGTGTTGCTTGGTTGGTTATTTGGGGCTTGTTTTGTTTTGTTTTTGTGAGAATAATGGCAAAATATTTTAAAATTTTTTTCCCTAAACATTTTTTAAAGTGAAATGTGGGAAGACCTTTGCAGACATTCACTGACTCCTTTTTACCCCTTGCTTATCTATTTATGTACCTGTTTGATCTACTAACTTAGCCCTCATTGCAGTAAAAATGAATTTGAGAGATTGATAGTTTTAAAAAATTGCAGGCTGTCCAATCCAGTGATGTAATCAAACAGTTTGGGCAAACTTTACAGCTGATAGTGAGTATTTTGCTTTATACAGAAATTGCCACTGATTTGGATTTGTGCACTAGTTTTTAACTTATTGATACTCCATTGTGCAGTAGCATTTCATTTAACTCTCATATAAGGCTCATATAGTATTACCCAACTAGTTGGTAATGTGATTATATAGTACCTTGCTTTAGATTTTAATTCACATGAAACATCTTTTAACATGCTTAACTTTCTGGTAACGCTCTCACCTACATTGGCTTTGTTTTTTTCGGGGGGGGGTTTCTTTGTTGTTGTTGTTGTTGTTTGTTTTTACATCAAGAGAACATGAGAATCCTTTTTGACCACTTTGGAAAGCTAACAGTATCTCCTTTTCTCCCCCTCTATAAGGTTGTATTTAAATGAATGTGGTCAGTGGGACATTTTGGCAACTATGGATATTGGATGCTTAATCTGTCTGATATTGCCATGTGGGTGTTTTATACAATTGATTGTAAGGTTTATGTCACTAAAGATTTTTATTCTTCTGATTTTTCACGATCAAAGTTCACATGATATTGTACAGACATGCTTTGTGGTGAACTGTAGTAACAATAATTTCTGTACACAATCAAAAGCTTAATGCAGCCTCTCTTTTCCTATTCTCTCTCTTTTTAAGGATTAGTATTCACAAATGGCAAGGAATAGAAAAGTCAACACAAAGATTTTAGAAGGAGAACTTACAGGACATAGACTTGTGATTCTTCAGATGTGACACTGTTGGAAGTGATTCTAAAAGCTTTTATTGAGCATTGTCAAATTTGTAAGCTTCATAAGGATGGGCATCAGATTTATAATGCCCTTCTATATATGTGCTACCATAGATGTGAATTCTTGACTTTAATATTGTCTTGGAAAATGTTAAATTGAGAATTCTGTTAACATTTTATGAATTGGCACATTGTATTACTAGAAGAATTTTCAACACAGTGCAAAGTTCTCTAAAATGCATACATCTTTTTTTCTAATTCCATTTTGTTTAAAGCATATTTTTAAAAAATGTGTTTTCCTCATTTAGCAAAAGTTGTCTAATTAAAAAAAAAGATCCCACCCAGCAATATTGAATTGAATTAAAGAACTTGGCCTTTCTGGGGTACACAACAGATTTAAATCGGCACACCTCCAGACCTCCCATATTTGAATAAGCTTTCATCTATCATCCCAGACTTACAGGCAGGGGTCACAGAGGATGCAAATCCTAAAAGAAGTAGAAAATAATTGAAAGAAAAACTGCTGAAGCTCTCCAGACCTCTGTTACCCATTAACTAAGGTGATTATCTTTCATTGTCTCTAATGAGTATAAAAGCCAATTGAAAAATCACTACAGGAAGGCAGATGTGGGAAGGAAATCTCCCCTTCGCTCATGGCCCTATGAATAAACCTAGTTTTCCTCCTCAGCCCCATTCAGTGTGATTTTTCATTGGCCACATTGAGTGAGGAACCCAGACATGTGGAAAGCCCTACTTATAGTAGGAAAATGTATTGTGTGGATACCAGTTACCTTCTTTCTCCAGCCACCCCTGTCATTACCCAATGTGTTCAGGAACAAAGTGGCCATGATGGTAGGGATGGAGGTTATGCATGGACTCAACAACATAGAGATCCTGGGAGTTACTATACTAGCTGGGGTAATTGATCCCGATTATCAAGGAGGAATTAGATTGCTGCTACACAGTGGAGGTTATAAAGAGTGTGTCTGGAATAAAGGAGGCCCCTTAGGCCATCTATTAGTACTAGTGTCCTGTGATTTAAGCCAATAGAAAACTACAACACCCACCATAGAGCAGGACTGCTAATGGCCCATTCACTTCAGGAATGAAAGTTTGGGTCACCCCACCCATCAAAGAACCATGACCAGCTGAGGTGCTTGCTTAGGATAAAGGTAATATGAAATGTGTTATAAGAAGAAAGTAGGTGGAAATATCAGCTATAGCCATGTGACCAATTGAAGAAATGATGACTGTAGTTGTTATGAGATTTCGACCAATTGAAGAAATGATGACTGTAGTTGTTATGAGATTTCTTCCTTCTATTTTATGACTATTTTGTACATGTGTGCAGCCTGCTTGTTAATGCGAAAGTATTTCCAGATGGCATTTACATCTATAATCAGTTGATTGAATCTACAATCAACAAAGGAGATAGCCCTTGGCAATGTGGGGAGTTTCTTTATGCAATCAGTTCCAGGACTTAAAAGCCAGAGCTGAGGATTTCAGAGAAAGAAGAGGAATTCAGACCCAGTTTCAACATTGGTTTTTGCCAGAATTGCTAGCCAGCCAGCTTCCTCTAGGGAATTCAAACCATGGACTTTGGCATCATGTTTATTTGAATTTCCAGCCTGAGTCTGCCATACTGAGTTCAGACTTGCCAGCCCTCATGATCATGAAAGTCAATTAGAATTAGGATTAGAGTGCACTCCATGAGCTTATACATAATTATTGTTATTATACAATTATACATTACTTACATTTAAAACAATTATTTTAATACAGATTTCTTCTAGGCAATTTGAAGAATTCTATGAAAATCTCTCCTGTGATTGTATAAAGATTATTCCATAGTGTTATGGTTTGAAAGGGATGAAAATATTTTACTTTGACCGGTTTGCCTTTGTTTACCCATTGGATGAAGACAGAGGATTAAACACTTCTAGTCTTTCTCTTTTTCACCAGAGAAAGGAAAAGTTGATTTGATTGGCCAGATCCTGCCATTTATTAAGATTTGTTTTATTGGTCTTCAAGGATATTGGGCTTTAGTGGAGGAAACTCTGCCTGTGCTTCTTTGAGGACCATTAGATTTTCCTTTGGTTTTTGTCAACAACTAAATGTCCAGCATTCTCATTCTTTTTCTCTCAATCTCCCCCTCTACCTTCTATCTTCCCTCCATCTCCCTCAACTTCTTTTCCCAAAAGCAAGAGATCAAGTCAGGCTTGCAAATTGTCCTATTCAACTAGAAGACATTCAAATTTTATTGGACCTCAGGCCTACAAAATGTTCTATAAGCTTTTTTTTTTCTCCAGACAAGTCTGCATTGAGATTTTATAAACCAGATATTTGTATCCTTCCATTTTATTAATATATGCTTTATTTAATGGGGCAGGGGGAGAAAAGTCTTAGGCCCTTAATCGCTAGCATACTATGATAAAAGAATAATATTAATTAATTAGAAAGGTGATCAAACACAATTAATAAAAAATATTTTAATGTTTCTCCTGGCCAATCTTATACTATGCATAGTAAAGTTAACATAATTATTAAAATGTGATCAGAAACTGAGATTTAAAATTTCATTTCACAAGGTCAATTTTCTACCTATAGAACAAAAAAGCTCATGTAAACTGATGCTGAGCTGGAGTAAAAGAGGTTTCTCACTGAAAGTGGAATTTCTATTGACCTTGAAAGATGATCTGGGTAAATGAGAGAATAATCAGGTTAAAGAAGCTGGTTGACATTTGTCTTAATTTCCTATTCTACTCAAGCAAATACCAGGCAAAATGGGCTGGCTTAAACAATTGGAATTTATTAGGTTATGAGTTTTAAGCTAAGAGAAAGCCCAAATCAGGCATCCTCAAGTTGATGCTTTCTTCCCAAAGACTGACATTCTAGGGCTGACTGCTATTGATCCTTGGTCCTTGGCTCCTCTGTTACATAGCAATGCACATGGTCAACTCTCCTGACCTCTCCATTCTCTTCTGGGTTCTGTTGAATTTCAGCTTCTGGATGCTGTAAATGCTTTTCTCTTTTTCTGTCTAAATTTCATTCTGCTTATAAAGTACTCCAGTAATAGGATTAAGATTCATCTTGATTGGGTTGGGCCATATCTTAATGGAAGTAACCTCAATCCTTAGAATGGGATCATACTCACAAAAATGGATTAGGTTTGAGGTTGGTTAGGTGTTTTCCAAACCATCCCAACATTTATTTAAAGTGCAAACCCAGCCTCCTTCAGAAAAAAGTTTGACTGACTTTGAAATTAAAAATATCTAGTTATGATCATAGAAAGATACACATAAAACATCAGTGATTTTTTTCATTGGCTGACAATTAATTAACTGATAAGGGAAATATCTTAAGCTAATGCTAAGAAATCTACTCCAGTATCCTTTTATTCATCAGATATTTCCAATGAAGTAACTAATTAATCATGAAATTCTTAAGCTTAGTTTATTCTAGAAACACAGTACAGAATGCAGTAGTCTTTGAGAATGTTCATTCTATTGTGATAGTCCTAAAAAAAATTAAGAATGGGGAAAAGATCATCATTTAAAGTTTTCTCTAGTGAAGAGCAGATATAAAAATAAGAACTAACTGTCTGGGTCCACCATTGCATTATATTATATATCTTTCTCTAACAGATCAGTTATTAATACTGAGGGGAAGATATTTCTTTCATCTATGTTATAGGAAATTAAGAACTAGATATTAGTTTATATGAGCTCCACTTGAATAAATAACAAACTGGATGAAAAACATTGTCTGTTGGTTAACCAGGTTGCATCATTAGAAGAATACATGGGTCGAGAGGAATGAATTAAAAAAAAAAAAATACAACACATTCTTTTCAGAGTCAAGTTGGTTTTGTCAAATGTTTTCAAATAAGAGCAAATATTCTTCACTATTTCTTTTACTAAGTAAAAATTTTGTAAGATTCTGAAGGTTATCCCACTTGGACAATGGTTCTCAGTTTCCACTGCACATTAAAATAAAATATGGAGATATTTTGAATCAAATGCCCAGAATGTATCATAGAGCAGTTAAATCAGAATCTCTGGATATGAGACCAAAGTACAGGTACTTTTTAAAGCTCCCAGATGAATCTAATGGGCACCCAAGTTTGAGAACTAGCCCCTGAGAATGTAAGGTCAATCCATCAACAGTTTCCAGAACTAGATTTTTTCAACATGTTCTCCAAGGCAGTTATAAAAAGATTTTTCTCTATCTTGTCTTACATATAGCAGACATTATATATATGTGTGGAATATACTTTAAAATTCAATGTAAAACAGTCTGTCCCTTAAAGAAAAGTTTAAAATAAGTCATCTCTTCTCAGTATGAGACACAGCTTCTGTTTCTTTGGGAAGTGAAGCTACCTGGTTTAATATCATGTATGGCCTTGAGGATATGGCTTCATACACACTTTTCTGAGGACCTGGGGAGGTGGTAACACACTACAGTGGTAAACCGAATGGGATTTAATGTGAGATAAACCTGCATTTCACACTACCTCTCTCACTTATTAGCAGTGTAACCACAGTAAAATGTTTCAACACTCTAAACCTCCTTCAGCAAAATATAGTACTCATTATCTCATAGAGTTGTTCAGAGAAGAAATTGTATCAGTTAATGTTTTTAATGATTTGGCTTGAGTTATGGGTCCCTCAAAAGCCAAGGAATATACAACATAAAGATGGGTTCCTCAAGCAGAATCTGGGTACTATTACCAGAAGAAGAAAGAAGTTGCTGAGGAAGTCAGGCTCAGCTGCCCTTTCCCAGCCTGCACCTATTCCCCCTCCTTTTCTATTGTGTGCAGATGTTTCAATTTGTTTTCATGCCACAGCCTGATGGGCAGAGATGTTAGATCTAAAAGAATGTTCTGAAGTTTACCTTAAACCCAAAACCAGGAACTAGCAGCTCTAGATGCTTATCAAGGTGGGAACTTTCAGAGGCAGGTCCCTGTCCTGCTGTTTTGCATAAATACTGTGCCCTGAGGCAGCACAGATTTGTCTCTTCTCTCCAATGCAAATTAGGGTGTGCAGAAGCTGCCATCCAACAATCCTCACCCAACCAGATGGCTTCACCAGGAAACCAGCCATGATGGGATCTCTTTCCTTGCTTTTTTGGTAATAAAGTTGTCATTCCCTATAAGTCTTTGTTGTGCCTGGACCTATGTTCCCATGATGCACACACAGTATAGCAAGTTGCTGCACAGAAGTTTGGGCAGACAAAAACAGCATATAATGTTAGTTGTTATTACCAGTAGGGAGCAGTTGTCTCCAAACAGAATAAAAACACCTTTCCCTTTTTATCACAAGGCTATATTACTTTATCACCTAACCACATGTACAAGATACATCATACAGGAGACTAGGAATGATTCCCTGGCTATTTATGTCTCTCTTACATTGTAGCAGCTACTTCAGGAAATAGAAAGTGATTGAAACTCCAATTGTATGTATGTTTTTTATTATAATGACGCTTGGGAAATGTTCAAGAGGAATCCCTGGTGCCCAACTCAGGAGCTCCTTATCCTAGCTTTGACTTCCTTATTCACTATCCATGTGTGCTTGAAAAGTCATTTTAATACTCTTATTCTTGAAAATTTCATTTATAGGGTTTCTCAATTAGGTTTCAGTAAATTATCTATAAATAAAATCTTGCAGATTTTATTGTCTCTTTACGATGAAGAATGAAGAGGACTTTTATATATTTTTAAAAACGTTAAATGAAGAGCCATATTCAGAAGCAAAACTGTAATGTTTTTAGTTTAAATAATTCATAAAAATCAGTCAGGAAAATGTCTTTTGGATTCTTCCTTTTTATTCTTATCTGCCTTATTTTAGAAAAATCATATTGCCCTTTTATATAAATTTTTGGACCTTTTTTTTTTTTTACTGCTAGGATAATATTTCAGGAAACTGGATTGGCTGTGCTGTTCACTCTTCTAGTATGCTTCATCCTATTGATCAACATTCCCTATTGCTTTCTTCAAAATTACCAAGTTTTTTTCTTGTGGTTCCTTTCAATTTAAAAGTTCATGCATCTAGTCAAATGACAGAATAAGATAATTGTCAAATTGACAATAAACCAAAAGAGAAATGTTATTTATTCAAAACAAACATATAACAACTCAAATATTAAAAGTGTACACCAGAGATTTGGGTCCATGTATGATAGCACTATCAATTTATCAATCATCCACTTATATTTTTAATTCAGTAATTATTTGCTGAATCCTCAGTGTATGTCTGGAACCAACTAAAGCACAGATCATACAATTCTCATGGTGCTTACAGCTAATGGGGAGGCAGAAGGTAGAGAAAAATAAGGCACAGGTAATTATTTAATTGCAGTTACAATAAATTATATGGTGACTGTATTAGTTAAGGGTTCTTTAGAGAAACAGAATCAACTGGGAACACTTGCAAATACAAAATTTATAAAAGTGTCTCACGTGACCGCAGGAATGCAGAGTCCAAAATCTGCAGGGCAGGCTGTGAAGCTGATGATTCCGATGGAGGATCTGGATAAACTCCACAGGAGAAGCTCACCAGCTAAGCAGGAAGAGAGCCTGTCTCTTCTGAATCCTCCTTAAAAGGCTTCCAGTGATTAGATTAGATTAAGCATCACTCATTGCAGAAGACAGTCTATTACTAAGTACTGAGCTAGTACAGAAAAGACATGTTAGCTCATCCCAATAAAGAGCCAGTTTAATGTATGCTAATGGTAGTGATTGTATGGTGGTAGATGAAACCAGAAGTGGTCTCAGAGAATCAGCTGGATTTGATGGCTGATTAGAAGGCAGAAAAGATTACAAGTAGGAGTTAAAGAAGTAATGAAACATGTATTGGAATCAGATATAGAAAGGAAATGTTTTCCAGTGGTTACTGATCCAAACAATTACATCATGAACTTTTTTTTTGTATGTTGTATGACAGGGTCACATTTCATTATTTTTCCATGTGATTATCCCAGTATTGCAGCACCATTTGTTGAATTTTTGTTTGTTTATTTTCTTTGGGAAGTGCACGGACCAGAAATCGAACCTGGGTCTCCCACATGGCAGGTGAGAATTCTACCACTGAACTACCCTTGCACCTCTACATCATGAACTTTTACAGGCCTAATATTAAGCATAAATTTCTACCCATAACTTCTAGTCTGCCTATAACTACATCTGTGTCTCTAATTACTAGTCTATCACATCTCTCTTCCTATTGTAATCATGAATTGTCCATGCCTGTATCTTAAAACCCCTCCCATGAGATTCCATCCATTTAAACTGATGGAGATTCTTGCTCTTCCAAAAATGCTCCTTCCTTTTAAAAATCATTAATAGTTCCTCTTTAACTTATCTTTCCCACCATCATAAAAATATGTGTTAATATCCCACATTAGTTTTTTAAAAATTCTTCATTGACTTCACAGTTCCTCACTAGGAATGCCTCAAATGAATTCTCTGTATTCACTGTTTTCATATCCTCCTCTCCTTATACATATTTTTTTTTCTTGAATTCTAATCAGGCTTCTCGATGTCCTCCATAACTAGATTTCCAAACCCAATGGTCAACTCTGAGCCTGATTCTACTCAACCTATCAGCAGCATTTGACATACTTGACTTCTCTCTCATTTTCAAAGCATTTTCTTACCTAGGCTCTCAGGTTAGCACTGTCTTGTGGTTTTCCTATGTTATCGATTAATTCTTTTCAGTCTCCTTTGCTAATTTCTCTTTCTATGTAAAAATTCAATGACTCCAAATCATTTGGGATTAGATGATCATTTCCTGAGTGACTTAGTATGCTTTTGCCTCAGGGTGACATAGAATTAAGTGCAGAAATATTTAAATGACTGAAAAAAACACTATTAATATTTTTATCTTAAGTATTCTGGTATACTTAGGAATTTAAGTATAGTATTTATAAGGTTTAAGAGAATTTGATATGTGAGAGTGCAAAATTCTGATTTAAAATGTATAATTGAATGATTTAGACTTGTGATTTTTAGGTGAAATCTTGTTAAATTGTGAACAGTATTGGGTTTAAAAGAACTTATGGGGACTATGGAGTGAACATATTTATAAGCTTAATTTATTAGGTTTATAAGAATTGCTTAAGTATTTAGGGAGTTTTTTATGTCAGCTAGAAATTTGGTATTCATAAAAAGAAAATCAAACATATTAAATGCATACATGACTTTAAAATATTTAAAGAAGTTTATCTTTTACACATGGGGCCAAACATTAGTCAAAATCCCTGTAAGAACCAATTGTTAAAATTTGTTAGATTCATACAGAGAATAATGAGATTTGTTAAATGAAAGAAAGCTTTTCCTTTAAAAGCTTAAAGGAAGTATTAAGTTTTTGATTTGTGACTTTAATGAAATTAATATTAATTTTTAAAACCCAAGGCTTACTCTTCTCTCCCTATACTTAAGATTATCTCAAATATTTTCTGATTTCAATTACCATCTATACACTGTAAACTTCCAAAAGTATAGGTCCTGTCCAAACTTGTCCCTGGACAGTACTAACTTTGCTTTAAAAAATGCACATCTTTAACATCATTCTTATGTATTTAATTATTTATCTTTTTCTTCATATCATTCTTGTACTTTATTGTTTAGATTTTCCCAATAAAAGTACAAAAATTTTGTACTTTTGTTTTTCTTGTGGTCATGGTATATGTTTCTTAATTGATTTCCTTGGTTCTTACTATTTTAACAGAAATTTTGTTTCTTTGTTTTACTCTTGCATACAGTCATATTATCAAATGCCCTGATTAGTTCTAGTAAGGTTTTAAATAGAATAGTTCCAATTTTAAATGAATACTTGTATCATAAGAAAAAAATAGTTTAAATCATGTTTTTCCCTAATACTCAAACCTTATTTCATGTTATTTTCAAGAACATTTATAGGAAGAAAAAATACCCAGAACTCAACAAGATAAAATTCACAATATGGAATCAAATTTAAAACGTTAAGAGGCATGCAAAAATCAGGAAGAAACAGCCCATACAGAATAAAAACTAATCAATTAAAACACAGAACAGGCACAGATTTTGAAATTAGCATGCATTAGAGTTAATAAAAACATTCCAGGGCAGGCAATGGTGGTACAGTGGCAAAGGTCTCACCTGCCATGCTGGTGACGCAGATTCAATTCCCAGTGCCTGCCCATGCAAAACAACAACAACAACAAAACATATTCCATATACAGGGAAAAAGTAGAGTATAGGCATGGAAGATTTTAAAAATCACATATTGAACTTCTATAAATAAAAACTTCAATGTGAGAAATGAAAAATTGAATGAATAGGCTTAGGAGAGGATTAGCACAGACATCCTGACCAAAAAGCGAAAAGAAGTGGAACAAATAAGGTTTCAATGGCAGAGAGCGTTCAAATGGAGTCGAAAGGCTACTCTGGAGGTCACTCTTATGCAAACTTCAGTTAGACATTGCTACCTACCATAACTTGCCAACCCCCAACCAAAACCATTCCAGCCAATATTAAGGAACACCTAGGGTGTTATATAAGATTCTACAAAGGTTCCATGAACTAGGGTAACATTCCAGAAACTTATCACCTCCATATGGGTCCCTGGACCAGATAAGTCCTGAAACCTCTCCAGAACATCAATTAGTTCTATCCCCCATCCCATATTATCAACATCCCCTTCCAACAAGAAAAAGTTAGAATGGACATAGCCCAAATACTCCTAAAGAGTGGGATTAAAGGTGATGATGGGGTTATACAGAGATGATAGAGTTTAACAAATGAGTATGTTTGGTGAATCATTTTATTGAAATTTCTTTTAGTTTTCAGTATCTTAGAGCAGCTAGAAGTAAAACCTAAAATTGCGGTATTGTAACCCATTCCAAACTCTGAAATCTGTTCTGCAACTAATTGTTGCAATGTGCTTTGAAATTTATTGCTTTTTTTTTTGTATATATGTTATTGTTCATAAAAAAGAAAAAAAAATATGTCTTCTAACCTCCAGTGTTTTGGAGCAGCTTGAAGGAAAAATCTGAAATAGTGGAATGGTAACCCATAATAAACTCTGAAATCTGTTCTGTATCTGCTTGTCAAAATGTACTTTGGAAATCATTGCTTTCTTTTCTTTGTATATATGTTATATTTAACAAAAAAAAATGTTTAAAAAAGAGAGGATTAGCACATCAAAGAAAATGGCAGTGTAGGGTGCTTAAAGAATTGGTCCCTCCATTGAAATAACTTTAAACTGGTAAAAATTAATAGAATCAACTTTTTCAGAGCTCTGGAATCTAATTCAAAATTTACAGCAGCCTGGGGACTTGAAAATGAAGAAAAGGGCAGCTGTATTTTGGTGTTTAAGAATATGTCCATTAGAGCGGTGCAATGGTGGCTCAGTGGCAGAATTCTCCTGCCATGCTGGAGACCTGGGTTTGATTCCCAGAGCCTGCCAAACAAACAAACAAAAAAGAAAAGAAAAAAGAAAAAAAGAGAACAATATTTCTGTCAGGTCACTGATTGCTAACTTAAATAATAAAGTAGAGACTTCAGTGACCACATGACTGAAATAGAGTCTTTGCAAAAAATACTTTGGAAAAGTCTTCAAATAAATGAATGACTGCTTCCCTCAGTAAGCAACAATTGCGAAAGGGAAAGAATCTGATTTCAGGGTTACCATATATGGTGGTTTGGAACTATATGTATCCCAGAAAAATAGGTTCTTAAACTTAATTCACTCCTATGGGTGTGAACCTACTGATGAGTTTACTTCAGTTAAAGTGTTGCCCAACCTAATCATGATTGGTCTTAATCCTATCACTGCATTCCCTTATAAGCATAATGAAATTCAGACAGACAGAAAGAAAACCATGGGAACCAAGAAATTAACATTCAATGGAAACTGGAAGAGAATGGAGAGGCCAGAAGAGGCTGCCATGTGCAATGCCATGTGATAGAGGATCTAAGGACTGAGCATCCCCAGCAGCCAGCCCCAGAATGCCAGCCTTTGGAAAGAAAGCATGACCGTGAAGATGCCTTGATTTGGGATTTCTTTTAGTCTCAAAACTGTGACATAATAAATTCCTTTATATAAGCCATGCCTTTGCATGGCATTTGCTTTAGCAAGCTAGGAAACTGAAACACTACTTTATAATATTTAAAATTCCCAGTTTTCACCCCTAAATTAGGACATTTACAAAAACATGAAAATATAGCCCATTTGAGGGAAAAAGTAAATTGACAGAAAACATCCCTGATGAAGTATAGGCATTGGATTTACTAGACAAACTGTTAAATAAACTGCTTCAAATATACTCAAAGAGAAAAAGAAAACCATAGATTGAGAATGAAAAGAAAACAGGAAAATAATGTACAAACATCATTAAAACATCAGTAAAAAAGATTTATTCAAAGGTGCCAAATAGAAAATGTAGAAATAAAAAATACAATCACTGAAATGCAAAGTAACTAGAAGGGGTTAGCAGAATATTTGGGCAGGCAGAAGAAAGAATCAATGAATTTGAAGATAAAATAATTGAAATGATCCTATCTAAGGAGCAAAAAGGCAAAAAAGATAAAATAATTGAAATGATCCTATCTGAGGAGAAAAAAGGCAAAAAAGATAAAGAAAATAAATAGCACCTAAGGGAAATATGGACACTATCATG